>ML249974.1:1795-27250 GCA_005239495.1 Nicotiana undulata
GACGAGGTCAGGTAGAGGCCCTACCGAGGTTTGCAAAGTAACAGATATAGAGAAAAAAAAAGTAAGTAAAACAGGTGATAATCGACAGGAAATATAAGTAAAGGCTATCAAGGAACGGTATAATCAAATGCTCGGATCAATGCAATATATATATATAAAGCTCTGAAAGAAAGTAAAGGTACAGTGCAATGCAATATGAGGGAAAGGCTCAGGTATCTGCCCGCAATCCTTGTGTATACGATGCAGAATGAGGAAAAGGCTCAGGTCTATGCCCGCAATCCCTGTTTGCAATGCAGAATGAGGGAAAGGCTCAGGTCTATGCCCGCAATCCCTATGTATGCAATGCAAAATGAGGGAAAGGCTCAGGTCTATGCCCGCAATCCCTGTATGCAATGCAGAATGAGGGAAAGGCTCAGGTCTATGCCCGCAATCCCTGTATTTATACGTAATATAAAGTAAATCTCCAAAATAACGTAGGTTTAAGGGTTTGAGGAAAAACCAGTTGGAAATCTCGAAGAAAGATCATTAAATCAGTTTCAAAGAATAGTAACGATTGGAAAATCAGTTAGAAATCAATTTACCATGATAAATCTTAAGTTATTATGCAATTTAAATGATAGCAGTAATAATAGAGTTGGAAAGGAAGCATTATGTAGAAAGAAATAAGGAACTTGGGTGAAAATATCCCGTGCACGCGCTCGTCACCTCACGTACACAGAGTTTTTATAGGAAAAACCAATAAAAATGCCTAAGGGAGATTCCCCAACACAGAGTTAGGCAAGCCATTTACCTCAACTGTGCAAATCAACCGCTAATCACTCTCTTTCCACGAGTATCCAACTCTGGGTGGCCCATATCTATTCAATTCGATGGGATAACGTAAATATAAATTTAAGAAATCGAAATAACTAATTAATTCAGAACTAATATGCGAAATTAGAAAATTTGACCAAAACGCCCCTCGAGCCCACGTCTCAGAATCAGGAAAAATTTATATTTTCTGAACCCTTGTTCGCTCACGAGTCTAACCATATGAAAATATCTCAAATCGGAGGTCAATTACCCAATCAAAAACCCAAAATTAGGTGTAAGAAGTTTCTTCCATTTTTCCCCAATTTTAACTCAAAATCATGAATTTAAGGGTGGGATTTAAGATTAGGAACGCGGAAATTAACCTATGGTGGTAGAAAATCACTTACCTCGATTACCCACGTGAAAATCCTCTCAAATATCGCCTCTCCCGAGCTCCCACAACTCAAAAATGGTGAAATAACATAACCCTCGGATTCATAGAATATGAACAGGGATTTCCGCACCAGCGGTCCCTTTAACCGCACCTGCGATACCGCACCTGCGGAATTATCATCGCAGGTGCGGAAAATCACTTAAAGCCCTGGGACCGCTCCTGCGGTAGAAAGGTCGCGCCTGCGGAGTTATCATCGCAGGTGCGGAAAATCACTTAAAGCCCTTGGACCGCTTCTGCGATAGAAAGGTCGCGCCTGCGGTTCCGCGCCTGCGGAGTCATCATCGCAGGTGCGGAAAATCACTTAAAGCCCTGTGATCGCTTTTGCGATAGAAAGGTCGCGCCTGCGGTTCCGCGCCTGCGGAGTTATCATCGCAGGTGCGGAAAATCACTTAAAGCCCTGTGATCGCTTTTGCGATAGAAAGGTCGCGCCTGCGGAGCCCAGGTCGCACCTGCGATCCCTGACCAGGCCACTCTAGCTTCCCACCTGCGGCATAAGTACCGCGCGTGCGTGCTCGCACCTGCGGAAATTCCATCGTAGGTGCAGAACACCAGATACAGGTCTGGTTCAGCACTTTGAAATTTTCCAAACTTCCCGATAAGCATTCGAAACAACCCCGAGGCCCCCCGGGACCTCACCCAAAACCACCAACTGATCCCAATACCCTATCTAATCTTGGTCGGGCCTTAAAATTACATCCCCTAACATCAAAATATCCAAAGATGCATAGATTCAAGCCTAGAAACTTAGGAATTTTCAAGAATTCACTTCCGACGCCGAACCACGTCTAAACTCGTCCGAATGACCTCAAAATTTTCACACATGTCATCAATGACATTCCGGACCTGCTATCACTTTCTGAATTCCATTCCGAGTCCGACATCAAAATCTCACCTATCGACCGAAATCGCCGAAATTCTATCGTTTGCCAATTCAAGCCTAAATCTATGTCTGGCCTCAAAAACACATTCCGAACACGCTCCCAATCCCGAAATCACTCAACTGAGCAAACGGAGTCGACGGATTTCCATTCCGGATCCGTCTTCACACCGCTCCCACTCCGGCCCAATTTCTAAGGTCAAAGCTCACCTTAAAGGACTATATGTCCAAAAACACTCCAATTTTCATCACTCAACGCTCCGACTCGTTCCATTAACCTAATAAGACAAGGGAGGAACAATTATCAGGGGAACGGGGCGCTAACTCTCCAAAATGACCGGCCAGGTCGTTACAGTTCAGTACATCCAAACCGGTCGACAGGAAAAATCCAGAGGGACGCTGATAGAGAACCAAGGTCAAATAAAGAACGGTACCAGCCATATATTGTAGATCGAAAGAAATAACGGTCCGGAGCACAATTCTGCCCGGAACGGTCGAAGAAGTGATTGAGGGCAAAATTCTATGGGACTTATCAGTAAAACTGGCTTCGACAAATATGCATATCCCACAGAAGAACCAGGAATATCGGAGTATAATTTCAACGTCGATGCATCGGGGATTGTATCAGCTATCGGAAAGATCAAAGACACTAGGTGGCCCAAACCTATACAGACTGATCCTTCTCAAAGGAACCCAAATTTAATGTGTAAGTATCATGGCAAACAGGGCCATAGGACCGAAGACTGCAGGCAGCTGAGGGAGGAAGTAGCTCGACTATTCAACGAAGGCCATCTTTGAGAGTTCCTCAGCGATCGAGCTAAAAATCACTTTAGAGAAAGAGACGCCAATAGAAAGAACGAACAAGAAGAACCTCAACATATAATTCGTATGATCGTCTACGGGGTAGACGTCCCACAAGGACCTATATTCACATGCACTAAGGTGTCTATCACCAGAGAGAAAAGGACTCGAGACTATGTGTCTAAAGGCACTTTATCATTCAACGACGAAGAAGCGGAACGCATTTCTCAACCGCACAATGACGCCCTGGTAATTTCTATTTTTTTGAATAAAATTCATGTTAAACGTGTTCTACTGGATCCAAGTAGCTCAACAAACATCATAAGATCGAGGGTCGTAGAGCAGCTCAGCCTGCCGGACCAAATTGTACCCGCATCTCGAGTCCTAAACGGCTTCAACATGGCTAGTGAAACAACTAAGGGGGAGATAATCCTACCGGTAAACGTGGTTGTAACCATCCAAGACACAAAATTCCATGTCATCGAAGGCAACATGAGATATAATGCACTGCTCGAAAAGCCTTGGATCCACAACATTAGGGAAGTACTGTCGACCCTACACCAAATTATGAAGTTCCCGATGACAGATGGTGTGAACGGTTTACGGGGAACAACATGCTGCAAAGGAAATGTTTGTAGTCGATGAGGTAACACCCACATCAACACCTTCGACTTCAGAAAAATCGAGCACCAAAGATATGCAGGCGGCAAAATAGTAATCACCGCCCCCAGCCCCGACCAAATCTGAGAAACAAGTAGTAGACGAAGAAGAAGAAGAAGAGGATTTTCTAACTCCTCGAACATTTGTTGTTCCTGAAGAACCAGATGCAACCAATTCAACGGTCGAGGAGCTGGAATACGTGATACTGATCGAGTACCTGCCCGAACGAAAAGTATACCTGGGAACGGGGTTAACCCCCGAATTCAGAAATAAACTCATTCAATTTCTTATTGATAACATGGACTTCTTTGCATGGTCCTATTTAGACATGTCAGGAATCCCACCGGAGATAAAAACGAATCAACTGAGCTTGGATCCAAAGTTCAGACCGATAAAAAAAAAAAGAGAAGGCCTCAGTCCGAGGTAAAGTATGCCTTCAAAAAGGACGAGGTAACCAAACTTCTCAAAATAGGATCCATTCGGGTGGTAAAATACCCCGAGTGGTTAACTAATGTAGTCCTAGTCCCCAAAAAGGAGAACAAACATAGGATGTGTGTAGACTATAAGGACTTGAACAAAGCATGTCCGAAAGATTCGTTTCCATTGCCTAACATCAATTGCATGATCGATTCCACGACCGGCCACGAGATCCTTACTTTACTTGGCGCTTATTTTGCGTACAATCAAATCTAAATGGACCTAGAAGACCAAGAAAAGACTTTTTTAATCACGAAGTATGGGACCTATTGTTATAATGTAATGTCACGCCCCAAAACCAAGGGACACGACCGGCGCTCGACCAGGTAGCCCCAGTCAAGCGGACCTGGATTCCTTTTTCCCTCCCACGTATTACCCTGAAATTTTCGATGTACATTATTCAATTATAATTAAGATACATTCTTACAATCTGAAATTAAATCATAGATTTCTGTCATTACCAACATGTGGTACAATACTTACAAAATATACATAACACACAATTCTACTTTACATGGTCTACAAGTCATACTGCCCAAAATACATATGTACATAACCCACATTTCCTGTCTACGGAGCCTCTAAGAGTACGAAGGAGTTATATAATACTTGCCGGTAACAAGGCTCCGGCTATACCTTACACAAATACCAAAATAATAATCCGGAAGAATAGGTGGCATGAACCACACTAGGTCCGGAGAGGAGAGGGGCTCACCAAAACAGCTGGTAGAACGTAGAGGAGGCACTATTGTCGGTGGGCTGGAGTACCTGCTATAGAACCACCTACAATCATCACAAGAATGTAGCGCCCCCGGCAAAAGGGACGTCAGTACATTTGAATTGTACTGGTATGTATGAACAAACTTTACTCTAAGTAAACTCAATAATGCACAGGCAAGAGACAGACAGAGAGTCACACAATCACTGCACAAGACATAGAAAGATACACAATGGAAGTTCCACAATTTTCACTTCATCACAATCACAATCGCAATTCCACCCTTGTCCCTTCTCAACATTTCACCCTTATTTCTTCTGTTGCGGCGCGCAACCCGATCCCACCTGTCAATCACAATCATTTATTATGTTTCTGTTGCGGCGTGCAACCCGATCCCACCGGACAATCACAATCATTTGTTGTGTTTCTGTTGCGGCGTGCAACCCGATCCCACCGGACAATCACATCACACCCTTATCACTTCTCACATATCACCCTTATCCCTCCTGTTGCGGCGCGCAACCCGATCCCACCAAACAATCATATCTCATATCAGCAATGACAATTCACAATTCAATCACAGAAAATTTCAGCAATAGGAATACAGCTTCTTTACAACCCACAATACGTATAAAAAGAAAATCGTGCCACAACAAACCTTACCAAACAGTGAATCATATACGATATTGCCACAGCCTTTTTATTCAATTACATCACACCACAACTCCTTTTCATTACTTGTTACACAGCCTTTAGCATATACATTCATACTCTTGGATTCATTATCCTACTAGCATCATTTCACATAGCATAGTAGTGTGGTGATCAACTAAAGACAGACAAGGAATACACTTCACGCTTCAACACAATTCGAACAACCAGTTGCACACATTCACACCAATACACGTACCGTATGCTCGGACACCACAAAGCGATTTTACAAAGATTAAAGTTAGCCATACATACCTGGAGTCGAGTTTCCCCTTTTTAATTTCTATTGCAATTCACCGAACCGCCTAGCACCGTCAATCTAGTTCACAATGCGACATATTTACCTTAGAATTAGGAGTCTCGAATTCATTTGAGCATTTTATCAAACACTATGTGATCCCTTAGATTGACTAAACCCTTTTTAGTGAAAGATTACTCTACTTGCTTCCCTTTACTAGGTTATGGAAGATTATTCACATGCATGCAAGGTCTCAACTTTCATTCTCAAGAACCAACCTATGTGTGTTTTATTCTTAGTTAAATTCCTAGAATTTGATGAAAATAGGGTGAAGACTTACCTCTTATGATGAAGAAGATGACGACTACTCGATAACTTCCAAGCCTGGGTAGAGATGGAGGACCAATTTGGGGAAGATGAGGACTTCTATCCCTAGAACCCACTCTCACTTCTCTCTATTTTGTTTAGAAACCAGTTAAAATGAAAGGGGGCAAGGGAACTGGGGTCGGGTATAAAAATTTAGAAAATTAAAAGACCGTGTCGAATATGCGGTCAGTAATGCGATCGCATTCCTGACATGCGGTCCGCATATTGGACCGCAGAATGGCCCTCAAGCGGGCCAAAATTTGAAAACAATCTGCCCAGGTATGCGACCACTATGCGGTTCGCATACTCATTATGTGATCGCATAGTGCGTCGCATAAAACCCCTCCCCAAAACTCAAAGGCAATAATGTGACAGCTATGCGATCCGCAGAACCGAAATGCGGTCGTAGATTGGACCGCATAGTTGTCCTTCAGTTGGGCAGTGATCTGCCTGTGTATGTGACCACTATTCGGTCCGCATACACGTTATGCGATACAATATTGCGTCGCATAACACCTAATTTCTGGAAAATTTAATTCCTTAGCTCCCGGGGTACTTTTTGTTCAAATTAGGTCCGCTTTACGAATTTCCACAGTAAAAGCAACTCGGGGACTCGTTCGGCCATTATTTTAAGCAAGAAATTTTACGGGTCTTTACATGTAATGCCCTTCAGGGTAAAAAAAATGCAGGAGCTACATATGAACGCCTATTTAACAAAATGTTCGAAGAACAAATAGGTAAATCAATGGAAGTTCACATTGACAACATGTTTGTTAAGTCCCTTCGCGCAGAGAACCATTTGGCTCATTTGCAGGAAACATTCGAAATCTTGGGGAAGTACAACATGAAGCTCAACCCAGAGAAATGTACTTTCGGGGTTGGTTCGGGCAAATTCCTCGGCTTCATGGTATCAAATTGGGGAATCGAAATCAACCCCGATAAGATCAAGTCCATCGAGGACATCACCATCATAGATAGTGTAAAAGTCGTACAAAGGCTAACCGGACGGACAGCTGCCTTGGGTCGGTTATTCTCGAGATCATCAGATCAGAGCCATGGCTTTTCTCCTTACTAAAAAAGAAAAAATGATTTCGCATGGACCCCAGAATGTCAATAGGCATTGGAAGAATTGAAGAGATATTTATGGTGCCCACGTATGCTTCAGACTGCGAAGGAAGATGCGAAACTTTACTTATACTTGGCAGTATCCGAAATCGCGGTAAGTGGTGTCCTAGTTCGAGAAGAGCAAGGTACGAAGTTTCATGTTTCTTACATAAGTCGAACCTTAGGCGATGTTGAAACTAAGTATCCACACTTAGAGAAATTGGCACTTGTACTAATAAGCGCCTCTAGAAAGTTAAAGTCATATTTCCAATGTCACCCCATATATGTGATAACCACTTACCCACTCCGTAATGTTTTTCACAAGCCCAAATTATTGGGCCGATTGGCGAAATGGGCAGTCGAATTCAGCGGGTACGATATCGAATATCAACCCCGAACGACCATCAAGTCTCAAATCTTGGCAGACTTCGTGGTCGATTTCACGCCAACCCTCGTACCTGAGGTTGGAAAGGAACTTTTACTAAAATCAGGTACATCATCGGGAGTGTGGATCCTCTTCACGGACAGTGACTCAAATGTGAAAGGGTCTGGGCTCGGCATTGTTTTGAAGCCGCCCACGGGTAACATTATTAGGCAATCCATTAAAACTTCTAAATTGACTAACAACGAGACTGAGTATGAGGCCATGATTGCAGGTCTCGAGCTAGCTAAAAGCTTGGGAGCATAAGTCGGTGAAGCTAAGTGTGACTCTCTACTGGTAGTGAACTAAGCAAACGGAACCTTTAAAGTTCGAGAGGATAGAATACAAAGGTACTTAGACAAATTGCAGGTAACCTTGCACCGTTTTAAAGAATGGACTCTACAACATATACCTCGAAAATAAAACATCGAGGTCAAAGTACTTGCCAATTTGGGGTCATAGGTCGAAGAAGATGAGGTCGGCTCAGGGACTGTCGTCCAACTCTCAAGGTCTATGATCGAGGAAGGGCATGCCGAAATAAAATATACGAGCTTAACCTGGGACTGGAGAAATAAATACATCGAGCACTTGAAGAATGGAAAGCTCTCATCAGATCATAGAGAATCGAAGGCCTTTCGAACTAAAGTCGCTCATTTCACATTAGCCGAAGACGGAACATTATACAAAAAGACGTGCGATGTTCTATTGGCAGTATGCTTAGGACCGGGAGATACTGACTATGTTCTGCGAGAAATACACGAAGGCACTTGTGGGAACCATTCTGGCGTCGAGTCACTAGTTCGAAAGGTCGTCAGAGCATGATATTACTGGGATAACATGGAAAAAGACTCTAAGGAGTTTGTTCGAAGATGCAATAAATGTCAAAGATTGCATCGATGATCCACCAGCCCGGAAAACAACTCTACTCGGTCCTATTCCCAAGGCCATTCATGAAATGGGCAATGGACATCGTCGGCCTTTTGCCATCAAGCCCAGGTAAGGCTAAGTTCATTTTATTTATGACTGACTATTTCTCTAAATGGGTTGAAGCACATTCCTTCGAAAAAGTTAGGGAGAAAGAAGTGATAGATTTCATATGGGATCACATAGCATATCGATTTGGGATACCCACAGAAATAGTATGTGACAATGGCAAACAGTTTATCGGCAGCAAGGTAACGAAATTCCTCGAGGATCATAAAATAAAGAGGATACTATCAACATCGTATCACCCTAGTGGGATCGGACAGGCCGAATCAACGAACAAGACTATCATCCAAAACTTGAAGAAAAGGCTAAACGAAGCTAAAGGAAAATGGAGGGAAATATTTCCCGACTATGTCGAGGATTTGGTAGGGTCCTTCCCAATTAGGCCCAAGCTTCCCTTCATTAGGATCTCGAGTGTTCATGGTGACTTTTCTTAGTACTAAGTCCCCGACTCTGAAGTGGCGAATCTTCGTTCTCCTGTTGTAGTACATTTTTATTCATTGCTTTTGTACATCCATTCGAACTAGTGCAGCTTCTCGTTTTTCATCTAACAACTCGAGAATGGTATTCATGGCCTCACGATTCGATTCCGTTGCATGTCAAAACCTGGCGTTGGGCTCTCCAACTTCGACCTATATCAAGGCTTCGGATCCATATACTAAGGAAAACGGAGTTGCTCCTATATTGGACTTCGATGTTGTCCGATATGAAACGATGAGCGGCGAACCACTGCCGAATAACTGGAACATATCACTTATGAAGCGATACTATTGTTAAGGTATGCCTTTCTCTTTTATTTCGTCTATATATATATATATATATAGAGAGAGAGAGAGAGAGAGAGAACTAACTCATTGCAGGAGTTCGACCAAAGACATAAAAACCTCAGGTTTTAAAGTACGTGTTGCACATTTTTTCCCTTAGATCGGTTTTTATCCCAAATGGGTTTTACCGGCAAGGTTTTTAATGAGGCAACAATTATGTGCTACCCGAGGACAACTCAACAGTATCCAATGCTTCTTTACAATCATCCTCAAATATCTCTCTCTCTCTATATATATATATATATATAGAACTAACTCATTGCAGGAGTTCGACCAAAGACATAAAAACCTCAGGTTTTAAAGTACGTGTTGCACATTTTTTCCCTTAGATCGGTTTTTATCCCAAATGGGTTTTACCGGCAAGGTTTTTAATGAGGCAACAATTATGTGCTACCCGAGGACAACTCAACAGTATCCAATGCTTCTTTACAATCATCCTCAAATATCTCTCTCTCTCTATATATATATATATATATAGAACTAACTCATTGCAGGAGTTCGACCAAAGACATAAAAACCTCAGGTTTTAAAGTGCGTGTTGCATAGTTTTTCCCTTAGATCGGTTTTTATCCCAAATGGGTTTTTCTGGCAAGGTTTTTAATGAGGAAAAAATTATGTGCTACCCGAGGACAACTCAACAGTATCTCAGGCTTCTTTACAACCATCCTCGAATACTGGGGGGGGGGGCATCACCTTCGGATGTTATGTGTTCGAGGAATGTACCTCGTGTCAATGGGCCTCGATAGGAAAAACTTTGTAATGGGCCAAACGGTCCAATGAACCGTGTCCATATAGATTAGCTGAGTCCCAACGATAAGACATGTACAAATTATTCAAGAAGCATACTTTCTTTATCAAACATCTCGTGTCTCGAAGTAAATTCTCTATTAAGAAAATCTCACACTTATGATTCTGGTCTATTATGCAAAACTCATACTTATAAAATTGAGAAAAATGGCTCAAGATCCAAGTAAAAACATACTTCGAACACTCGGGGACTGCATACTTGAGTTATCTAAATTCGAAGTCACAAGACCTCAAAGAGGTACCCCGCGACATATAGGCCAAGGCCATCATACTCAGGGACTAACATTTCGAACAACTTCAAAATATTATCGGAAAATAAGTCCAAGAGACATACCCAAAGGCTACGGCCATATTAAAGGCTACGACCAAATAACACGGCTCGGAGACATTCGAATTCTGCAATAAACAAAAGGCCTTCAAATACTTTGAAAACCTAGTTAAAAGGCTACCACCGACAATACAATTTAAAAATGGGCTTCGATAAATTAGCCCTCGAAAAACAAAAAGTCTTCGATAATATCAGCCTTCGAAAAAACTCAAGAGGTATCAAACTATCTTAAAACACACACTTTAAGGCACAAAAAGAAAAATGGGGTTAAGATCATTTGACCCTCAAAACCCCAATGGGTATAAAAAACATATGTTAAAGCATAGAGAAATTTTCACTAAGTCTTTTAAGCCGAAAAAGGGAAATAATAGCCATTCAGAGGCCAAATCGGCCCAATCAAAAAAGCCTAAGGGCTAATACATTTGGAGTTCGAGAACTTGTTCTCACTCAATTCGGACCTAAGGGTTCCGCTATTCCGAGCTCGAATAAAGTCAATTATAGCTCTAAGATTCATCATAAAACCGTAAAGGGTATATTGTTGTAAGCTCTAAGCTTACCCATCACTTGGTAAAAACCTAAGGGTGTGTTTTATTCTAAGTTCAGAACTTACTCGAACTTAATTACAAAGATAATATACTCATGTAATTAATAAAGCCACCCGAAATCTTGAACATATCGTTGGCTCGAGGATTTGCTTTTAAACCTAAGGGTTAGATTCAAGTTCGAAGCAGTGTTCGCTCAACTGCAATAATTAAAGTTTTCATAAGGAAAAATAGAATCTATCACGAATCAGAGGCAAACTAGAAAAAAGACTTCTAACTTATAGAAGGTACTTACAAAGGCTGCACAGGGCCTTACACAAAATAGAAAAAAATACAAAAGAAGAAAAATGTTAAAGGCCTAGTCCACTTGGGGAGTCACATCTTCGGGAGCCACATCTTCGGGAGCCTCTTCTTTGGGGGCCTCATCCCCATATCCTTCACTCTCGGACCCGATGGTAGAGTCTTTATCATCTGAGAGCAAAGTTGCGGCCTCGTCCTATAAAGATTTGGCGTTCTCAATGTCAGCTGAGAGGTCTTAGCCACGAGCATGCACCTCCTCGAAAGTCCCCCTCCGGGATTGCCGCCTAGCATGATCGACATCACATGATAATTTAATTTCATCAGCAGCGGAGATCTCCTGTGCCCGAAGGTTGGCAGCGTCGGCTTCAGCTCGATAGCCACAAGCGCCTCTGCCTCAGACTTAGCCTTTACAAGCTCGGCGGCCAACCTAGCCTCGAGCTCCTCAATCCTCCACGCACGGGCCAAGCTTTCCTCCTTCACACTTTGAAGTCGGCACTCGACCGAAGTTAGTTAGGCTCGAAGCGCTTCTTTCTCCGAGACAAGACGATCCATATGTTGTTTCCACCCCAGAGTCTCGGCCTCCTTCAACTTGGCCTCCTCTCGAAGTTGTTCCACCAGCTCGCACTTCTGCTGGGCGTGCAAAGCCAAATTATTAGTTACCGAAATCAAGTAAATACATAACAAATTCTTGAAAATCTACATTACCCGCTCGATGAGCTCGGTCTGTTCCTGATGAACCCTTGCCAGTTTGACCCGAAGGTTCCTGATCTCCTCCTCCTTTTGAAGATATAGGAGTTTTAGGCCATCCCTTTCCTACACGAGTTTCTTGAGCTCAGCCTCACACCGAGATAGCTCAGCCCGGGATTTGGAAGATGATTCTCAGTGGAGCACCATGGCCTGTACACAAAGAGGAAAGTCAGACTTGGAAAGATGTGAATTAAACACAAGCGTAATCATGAAGAAATGAAACTTACTTGTTTCAGAAGCCGTTGAGCCTCGTCGAAAATGAATGATGCATCCGGTTTGGGACCATCATCAACCCCTGCGAAGCATCCCCAGGATATATCATTCCCTTCATGGGCCAGCCCCACATCGGGAGTCTCCATGGACCGAGCATCTTGAAATTGCCCTTGAGAGAATGTACGACCGATCAGTGAATCACCAATATTGGTTATCCCAAGCGGGTCACTTGGGAAATTATCTTTTTTTTGAAGGGCCTCGGACTTTGCTCGAATCCTCTGCCGTGATGTCTTCAGTCCGAGATTGAATCGCTTCGACCACCACAAGCTCGACACTCTTAGAGGCTTCGGTACTTCCCCTCTTTCGAGCTACCAGCAGGCAATATCATCATTACCTTCTTCATCTTCATCTCGTAGTTTTTGGGCTAGGTCGACACGAAGAGCGGAGGGCTCGACTTTTGACTTTCGAGCTTTGTTTTTCTTTGGCTTGGCGGTATCGGGAGGAGAAGCTCTTCTCTTCTTCCTCTCTATGGTTGGCTTCGGAACCTCATCTTCCCCATGCAGGGTGGCCTCATGAAAATGTTTTCACCGAGACCTATATGAAAAGAAACCAAGTTAATATGAAGTACTCTACAGGGGAAACCTCGATATATAGGCAAAGGAGCTCACCATGGTTTTTAGCCTCCCACCGACCCTTGGCCAAATCACACCAACGCTCCACATGAGAAAAGGTTGAGGCCAGTTGTCGAACCTAGCCCGCGAGGTCCGAAATTGCATCGGGAACCAAGGGGAAGCTGCACCATGAATAGAGAACCTGAGTCAGAAAGAAATAAAAGAAGTAAAACAGTAAACATCATCGATGGAGATGCACTTATGTTTCAAGTTCCATTCCTTGGGGAATGGCATTTTCTCGACCAAAATTAGGTCAGAGGTCTTGATTCGAATGAACCGGCACATCCATCCTCGGTCCTTGTCCTCATCGATGCTCGAGAACAGCGTCTTCGTGTCCTGACGTTGGAGCTTTATCAACCCACCTCGATAAAGATGAGGGATGTATACCCTAATCAGATGGTCGAGGGTGAAAATCATCTCCTCGACCTTGCGAAAAGATTCTGAGCAAATTGACGATACGCTAGAAGGAGGGGTAGATCTGGCCAAGGGACACCCGATATTGACGGCAGAAATCGAGTACGAACGGATCTACAGGACCCAATGCGAAAGGGTAAGTGTACACACCTAAATACCCTTTCACATAGGTAGTGATGTCCTCCTAGGGGGAAGAATCACCACATCTTTGTTTTCCTAGTTACAGTCCTTTTTCACCCGCTTGAGATCATCTTCATATATCGAGAAGATGTATCGAGACATAGGCTCGCATCGGCCTAGAACTAAGGAGGGTCTACCGACCTTGAAGTCGATATTTAGTTCGATTGGCCTAGGGACGCACTCTTCGATACGAGGCTCCACTGGCGTTTTATCATCGGCTGGCCGCGATGAAGAGGCTTTTTCTTTTTTTGGGGACAGATTTTGATGTTTTATCCATCACTATATGAAGTTCTAAAAAGGAGAAGAAATTGGTGTTATGTCAAAACTGGAAATAAGAGATGAACTTGAAGAAGGGAAGTTTGTGAAGATTTGAGAAATGATTTTGAAAGTAAAGTGTGATTCAATGAAGGAGATGGTATTTATAGGCTTGTGACGACGGTTTGGTGGCACTAGTGGGTGACCCCTAACTGACATGCATTGATGATTTGGGAAACCGAACCGAGGGACGTTTCGGTCACATCCATTGCTTACGTCATGAAGACGACATCATGAAGACGATGTCATGATCGAGGTATCAGGGAATCGAGGCTCTAATCATTTCTTATAATTTTATTCTAAGAAACGCGTGGACTATCTGTGTACGGTCGAAACCGGATATGCTCGATTTCGTGAGTTCGATGAGCTTACTCGAAGGCAAGCTCATGATAGGGCTGGTTCGAGCTCGATGACAAAGTACGAAACTCGAAGATCGAAGCACCCGCTGAGGATCGAGATCAGGCGTGACCAACATCGAGTAACGGAATAAGCAAGATATCAGTAATCGACCAAAGATCTCGTCGAAAATCTGGGAAGAAATTGAACCGCTAATGGTCATTGAGATCAATCATGGGATTCATTTTTGAAATTAGATTTGTACCTTATTTAGGATTCCTATAATATATAAAGAGGGACCCTATTCATTTATAACCATCATACATTCACTGAGAAATTATATATACGCTGCTCGTTATTTACTTATATTTCACTAGTGTTCTTAATACTTGATCTTGAGGATGTTCTAAATCGAGATCGACACATTGCTGCAACACTGGTTTGATTTACTTTAATCGTTCAATTTACTTATTTAATTCGTTATTTATCGGAAAATATTTTTCTTTATACCAAACACACCCACAATTATTGGAAAATTATTTCAGTAATGTTCTTCTGTTGCAAGGGACATCAAATTCATATTAGAGCTTGAGGCTAATGTGAAGTCATGAATGGATAATATGGTTACTCATTTTATCCGCGAGTTAACCCGTTTATTACCCATGTTAAATATGGGTCGGGTGGGATAATTTACCCATTTTTTTCATTATTTTCGTCCCGAACCATATCCGACCCGCCTCGCCCGTTTGCCACTCCTAGTGTTGACCTTTTTGAAATTGTGTAAAGATCTTAACTTTATTAATTTAAAGTGGTTCTCTTGCATTGTTTTATGCTATTGAGTCGATTTTGGTTAAATTTGAGCTGATCGGAGGTGAATTTTAGAGGAAAAGTATTTTAAGAGTATTGATTGAGGGCCTTTGAGGTAAGTATCTTGCCTAACTTTGTGTGGGAGAACTACCACGTACGCTTGGGTTTAATTGCACTTTTAAATTATGTGGAAGACATGTACATGAGGTGGTGAGTATGTACACATGCTTATATATATATATATATATATAAATTGACCGGCTTAGACTCTTAAGTCTATTCTTATACATTTAATTAAAGTTGTTATTACATGGATTATCTATTGAGCTTATTCATCCGTTTCATTTTGTATTGTTGTTAAGACTCCTGCCTACATTGTTGTTAATGTGTGGGCTATGCATTTTTGTGATATTGGTATTGTTATTTTAAATATATTGTGGCATAAGGGTACGTGTTGTGCGAGTCGATGTGATTTCGGCACATGTGGACTTGTTGAGAGAATTATCGGGGTGTTTTGCCGTGATATTATTATTAACGATACTGCAGATGTGCCGAGACAAGGGAGACTCTCTCTCTCTCTCTCTCTCTCTCTCTCTCTCTCTCTATATATATATATATATATATATATATATATATATATATATATATATATATATCGGGTTTGCGCATGTGGAGAGACAAGAAGGAATAATTGTTTATGCACGTGTGGCGAGACAAGACGTGCATTTACTTTATTATTGCATATGCAGCGAGACAAGGATGGATATGTCATGGATGATATGTGATGGCATGGGGGCATATTCTTAATGATATTCGTGTGGTGGTGTGACTTTCTTGTGTGTGTGTCATGCATATTAGGTGATTTGTTGTGTTGTTTTCAATGTGATACTCGGTGTCTATGATATTACTTGTTTACTTGAGCACTGATAGTACACTTGCACATGCATACACTGTGACATACCTTTTATACCAGTCCAGGAGTATAAAACATGATGGTCATTGATCAGGTACATGTATTCCTGTATATCTGCTTTCTCTGCGATATGGTTAGACTGGTAACGTGTGACTACACCGGGCGTATTGTGACATTGAGCATGTGACCATGCCTAGCAGATTGGGATAGTGGCACGTGATTTTTTCATGCAACACATGAGTCTATATGTTGTGTTGTTGTGATTTTGTCACATGTGGACTTGTTGAGAGGATTGTCGGGGTGTTTGCACGAGGTTCTGTTGTGATATTGTTATTATTTATATTGCACATGCGGCGAAACAAGTCAACCTCTCTCTCTCTCTCTCTCTCTCTCTCTCTCTCTCCCTATATATATGTATATATATCGGGTTTGCACATGTGGCGAGACAGGATGAGATAATTATTGATGTACGTGTGGCGAGACAAGGCGGGCATTTACTTTATTGTTCCGCACGCGGCGAGATAAGAGCGGCTATATCAGGGATGGCATATTCTTTGATGATATTCACGTGGTGGTGACTTCCTTGTGTGTGTCATGCATATTACGTGATTTGTTGTGTTGTTTTCAATGTGCCACTCGGTGTCTCTAATATTACTTGTAGACTTGAGCTGTGATGGTACACTTGCACATGTACACATTGTAACATCTTATTGTGTACTATGAGTATGAAACTTGATGTTTATTGATCATGTACATGTGTTCTTGTATATATGCTTTCTCTGCATTATGGTTGGACTGGTAGCCTGTGACCACACCGACAGATTGGGTTATTGAGCCTTTGGAAATACCGGGCGAATTGTGATATTGAACCTGTGACCACGCCGACCGAATTGTGATATTGAGCCTGTGACCATGTCGGGAGGATTGTGATATTGGTATGTGAGTTGTCTGTGCAGTTGTGATTGATAACGTGGACAAGAGGTGCCATGTTTATATGATTTCTGATTTGGGGCTCGTGACTTGTGATTATGAGGTGTAGTACCTCGAGGTGATTTTTATTATAACCTTGTGTTGCAAAGGTTTGTGATTAGAACTGTCATTGTTTTTTCTTAATTGCCTTCAGTTTTATTCTATCTGCGTCATGACCCAAAATTCCAACCGCGGGGTTGTGATGGTGCCTAACATTCACTTTCTAGGCAAACCAACATTAGTATACAACTAATCATTTTAAAACGAATTTGAAAGCAATTTAATAAGAAATTAAGTTGTAGAGATCTAGAATAGGTGAGCATAATACTGACCGAACCGAGAAAAACGACCGACCCGTAAACTTTATTTTTTCGGTTTCAGTTTTTGGCTTATTCGATCGTTTTCCGATTTATATTTTTTATAATTTTGATGTTTGGTTCGGTGCTCGGTTTTACAACTTTGGTTTTCCGTTAAACCAAAAAACCAAAGTTTTCATCGAGGACATAGTTTTCTCGACGGGCTACCCACATACATATGGACAAAGTGAATCAACTATTTTCAAAGATTCCTCATTACAATAAGGTGTTAAGACAACATGAGTTAAATATTAGAGATAGCGGAAGAGCAGGACTCAGAATCAAGAGCTCAGTTAAGAACTTTTAGCTGACTATGGAGAAGAACGGAAGGCAGACGATTCTACAACTTGGTAGAATGGGGAAAGCAAAGTATGTGATGGACTATAAGTATCCATTAACAGGTTATCAAGCATTTTGCATATGCTTGGCTTCTATTGATTCAAAGTTGAGTGCACACCGTAAATGGAATTTCGGGAGCCTTTTGTTGCTCAACCTCTGAACAACAAGTCATTGAATTGACTAAGTGTGTTCAACAATTTTTTTTGTAGGCATCACGTGAAGTGAAATAGGAATCATTATTCATTGTTCAAAACCGACCGAATTGAACCAAAAATCGACCAAACCGAATTAGCAAAAACCGAAGAAATCGAACTAATTTTTGTTTGGTTATTGGTCCACCAAATAGAAAACCGAAAACCGAACAAACCGAATCGAACTTCATAAAAACCAAACCGAACAGACTGATGCCCACCCCTAATCTAAAATAGAGATAATATCCCAAACGCTGTCTAATCAAAACCTAGAATCCGGTATCATAATTACACGAGCAAATACTAGAAGTGCTACAACCAAATGTATGAATGAAAATACAATTGTTTGAAACAAAATAGATAATAGAACTAGATAAGAAAGGGGATTTCAGGGTTGCGATTGCCGTGAAACTATACCTCAAGTCTCCGTGAAAGAAAGCTAATCCGAGCGAGCCTCCAATAGCTACTGCTGGGACCAATACCAGAATCTGCACAAGATGTAAAGAAGTGTAGTATGAGTACAACCGACCCCATGTACTCTTTAAGTGTCGAGCCTAACTTCGACAAAGTAGTAACGAGGCTATCAAGGCACCTACTATAAACATGTACGAATGTAAAAGAAATAACTACAAAACAGAGAAAACAAGTATAACATGAAAATTGGAATCGGAAATATAATAGAGGGCCCCATAAGAACATCAAAGATCCATCTTCTCAATACAACACGGATATGGAGAACAACAGCTCAAACAGTTAAATATGACTTCTCCGTTGCGGGCGCAACCCGATCCCCCCTCCCCCCCACACACTCATATATATATATATATATATATATATATATATATATATATATATATATATATATATATATATATATATATATTCACAACAAGTATTCTTTGTTGTGGCGCTCCATAGTTATAAATATATAAACACAGTTGCAGCGCAAACCCGTTCCCAAATAGTAATACTAATATCTATTAAAGCGTGCAACCTGATCCCAAAAAATAATATCAATAACCGTTACGGCGTGTAACCCGATCCCACACAATAAAAATATAAATATAAATCTATAACCAACTATGGCGTATCTAAAAGTAAAACACAATAAAAGAATTACATAATTAAAGACATGAAGCGGATAAAAGTAGCTATCTATTAACACACAAGGTCAAAGCAAGTAAATATATTCAACAAATAAATACATGAATACATGAAAATAATTAGCAACTAAGGCATGTAACGGATAAAGACAGGAATTTAACATGTAAAAGCAAGTTGCAATTAAAGCATTTAACAAGTAATAATATGTATTAAATAATGGTGTGAAATAATTTAAAACGATAAATAAATGTCTGAACCGCATTCTTAATCCGTGACCACGCATATACACTTTTCACCTTGTATAAACACCGTCCACACATATAAATCAAGTAGCAAATAAGCCAATCAAGTCTGAATTCTCTCATGTCAAGGTTAACCACAACACTTACCTTTTTCCGCAATCAAACCAGCACTCAACCATGGATTTTCCATTAGCATTAGCCTCCAAACCAATCAAATCTAGCCAAATATAGTTCAAACAATTCAAAATAAGCTTTAGAAACTAACTACAAGTTAAAAAGATTCAATTTTAATGAAATTAGAAAAATTAAACAAAAGTCAACCCCAGCCCGCTTGGTCGAAACCCGAGACTCAAACCAAAACCCGATTACCCATTCACCCTTGAGCATGGTTATGTGATTTATTTCGATATCCGACCTCAGTTTGAAGACTAAATCTGAATTTGGCAAAATCCCTTATTTCTACGCAAAACCTCTAAATTCTACTATGAAATTCATAGATTAAGTTAAAAATCAAAGAGTGATTATGGAAATACATCGAAACTAGTTAAAATTTATAACCAATGAAGTTGGGATGAAAATCTCCTCAAAATCCTCGATAATCTGAGTTCGCGAAGAATACATGACTTTTAGCCTTCACGTTCGTGAAGCTTTCATCGCGTTTGAGAAGGCTTCTTCCTAGCCAAGACTCCGCGTTCGCAACCCATGGTTTGCGTTCGCGATGAAGAGCCATTAGTCCTCCCCAGACTATCCCCAACACTAAGCGCTCCCTAGTGGCTGGCCACGTTCGCGAAGGTCAGCCCCTCCAAGCCTTCGCGTTCGCGTGGAATAACCAGCCCAACCCCAATTTTCCCCTTCACGATCGCTTAGCACTGGACACCAGGTGCAAAACCAGTAGTTCCACAAGCCTAAAAAGGCCTAAAACCAATGTGAAACTCACTCTAGCTCCTCAGGATCCAAATCGAACATGCACACAAGTGTAATAACATCATAAAGATTTGATCGCTAATCATCAAAATAACATCAAATAAAAGAATCATTTATCAAAACTCAAGACTTCAACTTGAAAACTCATTTTTCACAAAATACACCAGAACTCACTTGGGTCACCTCGGACCCCAACCAAATGTGCGTACAAGTTCGAAAATAACATACGGACCTACTAGAATCGTCAAAACACCGATTCAAGGTCGTTTACCAAGAAAGTTGATCGTGGTGAACTCAAGTTTCTTTCAAAGAAAAAAATCATATTTTCTTGGAATGTCAGAAAAGAAACACGGAACGCACGAAAGTCATATAACGTCTAATGAAGCTATGAGAGGTCTCTGAACATGGTAATAAGGGATATTACTCAAAACGGCCTGCCGGGTCATCACTTCCTCCACCTCTAAAAGAAACGTTTGTCCTCGAACCGACATAGAAAAGAACCCGGACTTGTAAAAAAGCGGGGGTATGTACTCCACGTGTCGGACTCAGACTCCCATATAGCCTCCTCAATCTACTGACCTCTCCATTTCAATTTCCTAGAAGTAAAACTCTTGGATCTCAACATTCGAACCTGCCGGTATAGAATAGCCACTGACTCCTCCTCATTGGCTTAACTCTCATCAAGCTAAACCGTGCTGAAGTCCAAAACACGTACAATCAAACCCTTATATAACAACCTCTTTTATTCTAGATATATTTGGATGTTATAGCAAATTTCAGTTATAGAAAACATATATTATAACAGAACATGAAATTTGGTTCCGAAAAAACTTGGTTTTTATAGTGAAGTGTTGTTATATAAGGATGTTGTTATAGAGAGGTCTAACTGTAACATGTCCTTATGGTACTTTCGAATCATGGAAATGTGGAATGACGGATGTACGCCTGATAGGCTAGGAGGCAAAGAAAGCTTGTAAGAAATCTCACCAACTCTCTTTAAGATCTCAACCGAGGCAATTAACCTCGGGCTCAACTTGCCCATCTTCCAAAACTACACCACGCCCTTCATAGGCGACACTCAAAGAGAAACCTTCTCACCCATCATGTAAGCTACAACTCGAAAATTTCGGTTTGCATAACTCTTTTGCCTGGACTAAGTTGTATGAAGTAGCTCCTGAATCACCTTAACCTTCTCCATAGCATCACATACCAAATTAATGGCCAACAGTCTAGCCTCTCCGGGCTCAAACCATCCAATCGGCGAATGGCATTAGCTCCCACATAATGCCTCATACGAAGCCATCTTGATTCTTGACTAATAGCTGTTGTGGTAGGAAAACTCTGCGAGCGGTAGAAACTGATCCCACGTACCTCCGAAATCCATAACACATGCGCGTAACATGTCCTCGAAGATTTTAATAGTGAGCTCGGACTGTCCGTCCGTTTAAGGATGAACACGCGAAACTCAACTCGACGCATGTGCCCACCTCATGCTGCACGACTCTCCAAAATGCAATATGAACTGCGTGCCTCACTTAGAAATGATGGAAATGGGCACGCCATGCATGCGGATAATCTCCTGGATGTAAATCTGAGCCAACCGCTCTGAAGAATAGGAAGTCACCACCATAATAAAGTGTGTAGACTTAGTCAACTAGTCCATAATAACCCAGACTTCATCATTTTTCCTCAAAATTTGTGGTAAGCCTACCACAAAATCCACAATGATACGCTCCCTCTTCCATTCCGATATATCCAATCTCCGAGTCAACCCACCCGATTTTTGATGCTCATACTTTACCTGTTAACAATTCAAACACCGAGATACATAAGCAACAATATCTTTCTTAACCCATCAAAATTTGGAACACAAATTTGCCCCTACATCTGCATACCACCCTCATCATCAGTCGCAACCTCCTTAGCACCACTCCACTGCAACGTGTCCCTCAACACTAACAAGTGAGGATCATCAAACGGGTGAGCCTTGATACGCTCCAACAACGAATATTGTTCCACAACACAAGAAAGAACCCGGCTAGGCTACGAAATATCTAATCTCACAAACTGATTAGCCAAGCCCTTAACATCCACAGCAAGTAGCCTCTCCACTACTCAATGCATTGGCCACTAGATTATACTTCCCCAGATGATATAATATTGTGATATCATAGTCTTTTAGCAACTCTAACCATCTCCGTTGCCGCAAATTAAGGTCTTTCTGGTTGAACAAGTGCTGGAGACTCCGATTGTCGATATACACCATACATGGAACGCCGTACAGATAGTGCATCCAAACCTTCAGTACGTGAGGAATGGCTGCAAACTCTAAATCATGCACATGGTAATTCTTCTCATGAACCTTCAACTGTCGAGATGCGTAGGCAATCACCGAACTGTCCCGCATCAATGTTGTGCCAAGCCCAATATGCGGTGCATCACAATACACGGTGTAAGATACCGAACTTGTAGGAAACATCAATATTAAGGTTGTAGTCAATGCAGTCTTGAGCTTCTGAAAGATTGAGTCACTATAACGACCAGACAGGTCATTTTGAGAATTTAAGCTTCGTTCGGTGGGATAAGGTCATAATCAACCTCACATTGTGTATATTGACCTGTGTGCGTGGTTAGAATCAGTTACCGGATAATCCAGAGTCGAATTAGGAGAATTTTTTTAGTTTTGGAGGCTTAAGTGATGAAAGTTGACCGGAGGTTTGACTTATATGTAAATGACCTCAGAATGAGTTTGGTTAATGTGAACAGCTTTGTATGATTATTTTCGACTTAGGCGTGCGTCCGGAATTGGATTTGGAGGTCCGTAGCGTGATTTGAGGTAATTTGGCGAAGGTTAGAATTTCGGTATTTTCGGCCGATAGGTGAAATCTTGATATCGGGCTCGGAATGGATTTTCGAGGGTGGATGCAGGTCCGTTGTGTCAATTGGGACTTGTCTACAAAATTTCATGTCGTTCCGGGTTGTTTTGATAGGTTTCGACGCGAGTCTTGATATTTGGAGTTTTGAAAATTTCTAAGTTTAATTTTTGGTTTGATTCATCATTTTGAGGTTAGTTTGTGTGTTTTGAAACCTCGAGCGAGTCCGTGTTAAGTAATATGACTTGTGTGTGTGTTTGGACGGGGTCCCGGGAGCCTCGGGCATGTTTCGGATAGGCTACAGGTCATTTTTCCTCATTTTCCACTGCTGATACTGGTTTCTGGTATCCTTCTATGCGATCGCATAGATGAAGCCACAATCGCATAGAGTTATTTTTGGGTCGCCCAGTTTTGTTCAATGCGATCGCATTGAAGCTTCCCTGATCGCAGAAGTACATCTGCCTCTTCATCGCGATCGCACAGTGAACCTGCGTTCGCATAGTTCCCAGTTCTCATTCTCCGCGTTCGCATTTGTGTTGCCGCGAACGCATAGCACAATTTGGCCAGCAATAATTTCCTTATCCGCGATCGCAGTATCAGCTCTACGATTACATAGAAGCTTTTGGCCAGCCCTTCCCTTCCTCTTCGCGATCGCATCCAATTGTCTGCGATCGCGATGCGTTAAACACCTGGGCAGATTATATAATTCCAAAAACGAGGGTTAAGCCATTTTAAAGATATTTTGAGTTCTAGAGCTCGTTTTTAGGGGATTTCTTGGGGGATTTTCACACTAATCGAATGGGTAAGTGTTCTTCCACTAGAATTTAATATATTTCATGAATTAGTTCCTATTTTTATGATTTAATTCGTGTTTTGGGTTGAAGAAACTTGGGTTTTTGAAAGAAAATTTCTAAATTGAAAATTCATGATTTGAATAACCAAACGACATCAGATTTGGATAAATTTGGTATGGTTGAACTCGTATCGGAATGGGTAAACGGAAATTTTGAAATTTGTCGGGTTCCGAGGTGCGGGCCCAGGGGTCGACTTTTGGGTCGATTTTTATAAATTAGTAAAGATTGAAACTTTATTATTTGTAACCATTCCTTATACGTGATATGTGCATTTTGAAGTTGCTAGAGTTGGTTTTGAGCCGTCCTGAGGTCTTTCTGCCCGAGAAGTCTACTTTAGAGTATTCTGGTAGTCGTCTTTGAGGTAAGTATCTTGCCTAACCTTGTGTGGGGGAACTACCCCTAGGATTGAGTCTTGTTTGTTGATTGTAGTCCGTGTATGCGAGGTGACGAGTGCGTACTCGGACTTATGTGCAATTAGATTTCCCTTCTAGGATTTTAGGTCCTTATATTCCCTGCGTATGAACTGCAAATTGTTATATCTCGATGCTTGATTTCTAGCTTCATATCTCCTTGTTAAATTAGAAGTTGATTGCTTGGTGTTTCCTTGCTTCTTATTTGCAGACCTTGCTTTTCTTACCGTTACGCTATAGTTTTTATTCATACTCTGCTCATTTGATTAAGATTAGTATGATCTCGCCCAATAATTTTTTAGCAGTAATTGGAATATCTATACCTTGGTGTCAAGCATGCCCGTGAGTCGTATATCGTGATTACGTGATCCCCCTCCCTCAAGTGCTACTTAGGATTAATTGGGTAATTTCTATGTTGGTGATATTACTTAGGGGTTGCCTACCTATTGAATACTCGTTCGAGTTGAGTTTATTCGATAAAGTTAATTGCCTAAGTGAGATTGGTTATAACTGATGCCCTTGCGGGGATGGCTTGGTTTTCTTTGGTTGTGAATTTGGATGCATGGAATCGTTGACATATTTTCCTTGCTTTCTCCTCGTTATGCTACATTCCTTGTGCTTGGTATTCCTTTCAGTGGATATTTCTTATGAGTGAGTTTTATCATTCTGGTGATTTAATTCCTTGTATTTGATTGCTCATCGCACCATGCATTTTGTTTGTTGTTTTATTGCCTGTTGTGGTACTGTATGTTGTTCTATTGCATTCTGGTTGTTTTCTCAGTACTGCATTGCATATTTAAATTGGGACTATGGACTGAGATCCGGGAGCTTTCCCCCTGTACTGCATCGCATATTTAAATTGGGACTACGGACAGAGTTCCGGGAGTTTTCCCCATGTACTGCATTGCATATTTAAATTGGGACTACAGACTGAGATCCGGGAGCTTTCCCCCTGTACTGCATCGCATATCTAAATTGGGACTACGGACTGAGATCCGGGGCTTTCCCCCAGCACTGCATCGCATATTTAAATTCGGACTACAGACTGAGATCCGAGAGCTTTCCCCTTATACTGAATTGCATGACAAATCCCGAGTTACGGACTGAGTTTCGGTGAGGTTACCATTGATGAGATTGGATTGAAAGATATATATATATATATATATATATATATATATATATATATATAT
>ML249974.1:27271-48471 GCA_005239495.1 Nicotiana undulata
GCATATTTAAATTGGGACTACGGACTGAGATCCGGGAGCTTTCCCCCTGTACTGCATTGCATGACAAATCCCGAGTTACGGACTGAGTTCCGGTGAGGTTACCATTGATGAGATTGGATTGAAAGATATATATATATATATATATATATATATATATAGATATACATGTATTTTGAAAAGTATTTGTCTTGCAGAAAAGTGATATTTGAAAAAGCAGTATTTTGGAAAGTATATTTGAACAAATGATATTTCAAAGGGCAGTATCTGGGAATGTATATTTTGACAAATGATATTTGGAAAAGCAGTATTTGGGAAAGTATATTTTTGACAAATGATATTTGGAAAAGCAGTATTTGGGAAAGTATATTTGGACAAATGATATTTGGAAAAACAGTATTTGGGAAAGTATATATGAACACCACGTATTTATAAAGGAACAATGCTTTAAGGATTCCTTTTTAAAAAGATATAAATATACATTCAGAGAAATTATGTTTCAAAGAAGTTTTCCTTATTTCCGAAATGATTATATTTACAAAACCTTCAAATCTAAACTCACAATTTAAATGTTTTCACTCGTCGTTTTTACCAGCTCTATTGAGTTTATTGGTTTAAGCCTAATAAGAAGAAATTGATATAGTGATAGGTTGTTAATGCTTATTGGGTTGTGACTTCAACTTTGGCTTGACATTTCTTAGGTTCTCTTTGCGTATTTCTACTTTGTTGTCGTAGATCGTATTTTCTGAGTTTTCTTCCGTATTATTCTATCTTACTGTTTATTTCAGCGAAAATCTTTAGATAGATATTACGTTTCGGTCATTATCTTCGTACTTATGCCTTTTTCTTATTAGACCAGTGGGGTCTTGACTAGTCCTCGTCACTACTTCACCGAGGTTAGTCTTGATACTTACTGGGCACCGCTGTGGTGTGCTCATACTACTCTTCTGTGCATTTTTGTTTGCACAGATCCAGGTATTGACCATTAGTAGCTGCATGGATCACCGTTGATGAGGAGACTCAAGGTAAACCTGCTGCTGCGTTCGTAGGTTTCGGAGTCACCTTCCAGTTTATCTCCAACTGTACTTATTCATTTCTAGACAGTTGTAGTTAGATTTTGTAGAAAGAATTTGTAGAGCTTATGACTTGTATTTACCGGGTTTTGGGAAATTGTAAACTCTGTCAAGATTTCCATGTCGAGACTGTTATGTTTTATTTCATTATTGTTGATGCTCAGTAATATATTAGGCTTACCTAGTCCCTAAGACTAGGTGCCATCACGGTGCTCAACGGAGGGAAAATTGGGTCGTGACAAGTTGGTATCAGAGCTCTAGGTTCATAGGTGCTACAAGTCATAAGCGGGTTCAGTAGAGTCTTGCGGATCGGTATGGAGACGTCTGTACTTATCTTTGAGAGGCTACGAAACTATTAGGATTATTTCAATTCCTTCATTCCTATCGTGCGAGTTCATTGACTGTTAAATTTGAAATTTTTGATCCATTCTCTCACCGATGATGAGGACACGAACTGCGGTTCTTGATGACGTTACCCCGGAGTAAAGGTCGCAAGGGCCAGAGACGGAGGCCGACGAAGAGTACGTGCCGCAGTTAATATGCCTAGCAGAGCAGCCATTGAGAAGCCACAGTAGTTCCAGTGGGGGACAGGAACTAGGGGTGCTTGTTGCTACCCCGGACTTCAGGAAAACATGGGTGCAGTTTGAGTATGATTAGTACAGTTATTCATGCGGGATTGATCCCAGGTGCACCAGCTACCTTACAGATCTGAGGGGAGTTTGGACTCTCACCGTCTACACTCCAGAACAGCAAGGCCATGTGGGTCAGGTTCCCGTTGTTATGGCAGCACAACATGTGGTTTCCATTCATCCCCCCACACACTCATATATATATATATATAGATATATATTCACAACAAGTATTCTTTGTTGCGGCGCTCCATAGTTATAAATATATAAAAACCGTTGCAGCGCAAACCCGTTCCCAAATAGTAATACTAATATCTATTAAAGAGTGCAACCTGATCCCATAAAATAATATCAATAACCGTTACGGCGTGTAACCCGATCCCACACAATAAAAATATAAATATAAATCTATAACCAACTACAACGTATCTCAAATAAAACACAATAAAAGAATTACATAATTAAAGACATGAAGCGGATAAAGTAGCTATCTATTAACACACAAGGTCAAAGCAAGTAAATATATTCAATAAATAAATACATGGATACATGAAAATAATTAGCAACTAAGGCATGTAACGGATAAAGACAGGAATTTAACATGTAAAAGCAAGTAGCAATTAAAGCATTTAACAAGTAATAATATGTATTAAATAATGGTGTGAAATAATTTCATACGATAAATAAATGTCCGAACCGCATGCTTAATCCGTGACCACGCATATACACTTGTCACCTTGTATATACACCGTCCACACACATAAATCAAGTAGCAAATAAGCCAATCAAGTCTTAATTTCCTCATGCCAAGGTTAACCACAACACTTACCTTTTTCTGCAATCAAATCAGCACTCAACCATGGATTTTCCATTAGAATTAGCCTCCAAACCAATCAAATCTAGCCAAATATAGTTCAAACATTTCAAAATAAGCTTTAGAAACTAGCTACAAGTTAAAAAGATTCAATTGTAATGAAATTAGAAAAATAAAACAAAAGTCAACCCCAGCCCGCTTGGTCGACACCCGAGACTCAAACCAAAACCCAATTACCCATTCACCCTTGAGCCTGGTTATGTGATTTGTTTCGAAATCCGACCTCAATTTGAAGACTAAATATGAATTTGGCAAAATCCCTTATCTACGCAAAACCTCTAAATTCTACTTTGAAATTCATAGATTAAGTTAAAAATCAAAGAGTGATTATGGAAATACATCAAAACTAGTTAAAATTTATAACCAATGAAGTTGGGATGAAAATCTCCTCAAAATCCTCTATAATCCGAGTTCGCGAAGAATACATGACTTTTAGCCTTCACGTTCGTGAAGCTTTCATCGCGTTTGAGAAGGCTTCTTCCTAACCAAGCCTCCGCGTTCGCAACCCATGGTTTGCGTTCGCGATGAAGAGCCATTAGTCCTCCCCAGACTATCCCCAACACTACGCGTTCCCTAGTGGCTGGCCACGTTCGCGAAGGTCAGCCCCTCCAAGCCTTCGCGTTCGCGAGCCTAGCCTCGCGTTCGCGTGGAATAACCAGCCCAACCCCAATTTTCCCCTTCACGATCGCTTAGCGCTGGACACCAGGTGCAAAACCAGTAGTTCGACAAGCCTAAAAAGGCCTGAAACCAATGTGAAACTCACTCTAGCTCCTCAGGATCCAAATCAAACATGCACACAAGTGTAATAACATCATAAAGATTTGATCGCTAATCATCAAAATAACATCAAATAAAAGAATCATTTATCAAAACTCAAGACTTCAACTTGAAAACTCATTTTTCACAAAATACACCAGAACTCACTTGGGTCACCTCGGACCCCAACTAAATGTGCGTACAAGTTCGAAAATAACATACGGACCTACTGGAATCGTCAAAACACCGATTCAAGGTCGTTTACCAAGAATGTTGATCGTGGTCAACTCAAGTTTCTTTCAATGCAAAAAATCATGTTTTCTTGGAATGTCAGAAAAGAAACACGGAACACACGAAAGTCATATAACGTCTAATGAAGCTATGAGAGGTCTCTGAACATAGTAATAAGGGCTATTACTCAAAATGGTCTGCCGGGTCATCACTTCCTCCACCTCTAAAAGAAACGTTCGTCCTCGAACCGACATAGAAAAGAACCCGGACTTGTAAAAAAGCGGGGGTATGTACTTTCCGTGTCGGACTCAGACTCCCACATAGCCTCCTCAATCTACTGACCTCTCCATTTTAATTTCCTAGAAGGAAAACTCTTGGATCTCAACTTTCGAACCTGCCGATATAGGATAGCCACTGACTCCTCCTCATTGGCTTAACTCTCATCAAGCTGAACCGTGCTGAAGTCCAAAACACGTACAATCAAACATCTATATAACAACCTCATTTGTTCTAGATATATTTGGATGTTATAGCAAATTTCAGTTATAGAAAACATATATTATAACAGAACATGAAATTTGGTTCCAAAAAAACTTGGCTTTTATAGTGAAGTATTGTTATATAAGGATGTTGTTATAGAGAGGTATGGTTGTAACATGGTCCTTATGGTACTTCTGAATCATGGAAATGTGGAATGACAGATGTACGCCTGATAGGCTAGGAGGCAAAGAAAGCTTGTAAGAAACCTCACCAACTCTCTTTAAGATCTCAACCGAGGCAATTAACCTCGGGCTCCACTTACCCTTCTTCCCAAACTGCACCACGCCCTTCATAGGCGACACTCAAAGAGAAACTTTCTCACCCATCATGTAAGCTACATCTCGAACATTTTGGTCTGCATAACTCTTTTGCCTGGACTAAGTTGTATGAAGTAGCTCCTGAATCACCTTAACCTTCTCCATAGCATCACATACCAAATTAATGGCCAACAGTCTAGCCTCTCCGGGCTCAAACCATCCAATCAGCGAATGGCATTATCTCCCATATAATGCCTCATACGAAGCCATCTTGATTCTTGAATAAGAGCTGTTGTGGTAGGCAAACTCTGCGAGCGGTAGAAACTGATCCCACGTACCTCCGAAATCCATAATACATGCGCGTAACATGTCCTCGAATATTTGAATAGTGAGCTCGGACTGTCCGTCCGTTTAAGGATGAACACGCGATACTCAACTCGACGCGTGTGCCCACCTCATGCTGCACGACTCTCCAAAATGCAATATGAACTGCGTGCCTCGGTTAGAAATGATGGAAATGGGCACACCGTGTATGCGGATAATCTCCTGGATGTAAATCTCAGCCAACCGCTATGAAGAATAGGAAGTCACCACCAGAATAAAGTGTGTAGACTTAGTCAACTAGTCCATAATAGCCCAGACTTCATCATTTTTCCTAAAAATCTGTGGTAAGCCTACCACAAAATCCACAATGATACGCTCCCTTTTCCATTCCGATATCTCCATTCTCCAAGTCAATCCACCCGGTTTCTGATGCTCATACTTTACCTGTTGACAATTCAAACACCGAGATACATAAGCAACAATATCTTTCTTAACCCATTAAAATTTGGAACACAAATTTGCCCCTACATCTGCATACCACCCTCATCATCAGTCACAACCTCCTTAGCACCACTTCACTACACCGTGTCCCTCAACACCAACAAGTGAGGATCATCAAACTGGTGAGCCTTGATACGCTCCAACGACGAATATTGTTCCACAACACAAGCAAGAACCCGACTAGCTACAAAATATCTAATCTCACAAACCGATTAGCCAAGGCGTTAACATCCATAGCTAGTAGCCTCTCCACTACCAGTAAATATGCCAAATTACCCATGCTATCAGCCTTCCTACTCAATGCATTGGCCACTATATTATACTTCCCCATATGATATAATATGGTGATATCATAGTCTTTTAGCAACTCTAACCATCTCTGTTACCGCAAATTAAGGTCTTTCTGGTTGAACAAGTGCCGGAGACTCTGATTGTCGATATAGACCTTACATGGAACGCCGTACAGATAGTGCCTCCAAATCTTCAGTGCGTGACGAATGGCTGCAAACTCTAAATCATGCACATGGTAATTCTTCTCATGAACCTTCAACTGTCGAGATGCATAGGCAACCACCGTACTGTTCTGCATCAATGTTGTACCAAGCCCAATATGCGATGCATCACAATACACGGTGTAAGATACCGAACTTGGAAAAAATATCAATATTAGGGTTGTAGTCAACGCAGTCTTGAGCTTCTGAAAGCTTGAGTCATTGTAACGACCCGACATGTCGTTTTGAAAACATAAGCTCCGTTCGGTGGGATAAGGTCATAAGCAACCTCACATTGTGTATATCGACCTGTGCGTGTGGTTAGAATCAGTTACCGGATAATCCGGAGTCGAATTAGGAGAATTTTTTTAGTTTTGGAGGCTTAAGTGATGAAAGTTGACTGGAGGTTTGACTTATATGTAAATGACCTCAGAACGAGTTTGGTTAATGTCAACATCTTCGTTTGATGATTTTGGACTTAGGCGTGCGTCCGTAATTGGATTTGGAGGTCCGTAGGGTGATTTGAGGTAATTTGGCGAAGGTTAGAATGTCGGTATTTCCGGCCGATAGGTGAAATCTTGATATCGGGCTCGGAATGGATTATTGAGAGTGGATGTAGGTCTGTTGTGTCAATTGGGACTTTTCTGCATAATTTCATGTCGTTCCGGGTTGTTTTGATAGGTTTCGACGCGAGTCTTGATATTTGGAGTTTTGAAAATTTCTAAGTTTAATTTTTGGTTTGATTCGTCATTTTGGTGTTAGTTTGTGTGTTTTGAAACCTCGAGCAAGTCTGTGTTAGGTTATATGACTTGTGTGTGTGTTTGGACGGGGTCCCAGGAGCCTCGGGCGTGTTTCGGATAGGCTACGAGTCATTTTTCCTCATTTTCCACTGCTGATACTGGTTTCTGGTTTCCTTCTATGCGATCGCATAGATGAAGCCGCGATCGCATAGAGTTATTCTTGGGTCGCCTAGTTTTGTTCAATGCGATCGCATTAAAGCATCCACGATCGCAGAAGTACATCTGCCTCTTCATCGCGATCGCACAGTGAACCTGCGTTCGCATAGTTCCCAGTTCTCATTCTCCGTGTTCGCATTCGTGTTGCCCCGAACGCATAACACAATTTGGCCAGCAACAATTTTGTCACGACCCCAAATCCTAACAGGCCGTGATGGCGCATATCGTGGAACTAGGCTAGCCAACCATCACATTGCTACGCTTTTGTTCAATTAAAATAGTTCACAATTAGATAATAAGTAAGCAACCACATCATAATTAATATAAATAAGTCTCAACGTCCCAATAATAGTCTAACCAACCTCCCAGGAACTGGAGTCAATAGTCACGAGCATCTAAGAATAAATAAATCTAACTATGCTAAAACTATAACATATGTCTCTGAATCAAATGCTAAACTAAATAAGGAAGGGAAATGGAGAANTAGTCACTCTGCCCATCAGGCATCCTCCTAGTCACTATGCCCATCAGGCATCCTCACAGTCACTCTTCATAAGCCCCACGGGCATCACTCATTCGGTACCGGCGCTCACTAGGGGGTGTGTTACAGACTCCGGAGGGGCTCCTACCGCCCAAGCGCAATAATAAGCCATAACATGGCATAATTCACACACAATATAGGCCCGCAGCCTCACTCATATCATATCATCCTCACAATACATACCATCAGCCTCACTCAGTCAGACACTCTCAATTTTCCCTTCAGGCCATAAATATACCAGGTTCTCGACCCAAAAACAGTGTTTCATTTTCAATAAATAGTATCAAAATACTCTGAGTGTCAAAACAATTTCACAGAAAAGACTGAGTGAAAAATCATAACATAGCAGTGAGGAAAAATAGTAAAAACATCCCCCAAGGGGTAAACAAATCGGCACTAGGCCCCAAACATGGCTTACAGTCCAAAATATATCATAATGTATAAATACTATTTAAGAAAAGGCTTAAAAATCGGTTTTGCAACACAATAGTCGCCTAAATAGGCAAGATGTTTCCAAAGTTTCCACCTTTTTATTCCAAAACCCGTGAAAGGGTGCATAGTCCGGGGTTTCATACCCTCAGGACAGGATTTAAAGACATTACTTACCTCAAAACTAGCCCGAAATTATTTCGCAATGCGCTTGCCTCTCAATTCAACCTCTGAAGGCTCCAAATCTACCAAGTTCAGATTTTTAACATCAACATATGCTTAAGGAATAAATTCCAATTAAAAATTATCGAACTTAACTCAAAAATCCGAAACCGGTGAAAACCCGACTCCCGGGTCCGCGTCCCGAAACTCAGACATTTTTACAGAAAAGTGTTCTTCATCTTCCCACGAGTTCGTACATATAAAGAACATCAAAATCGGAGTTCGTTTGACCCCTCAAATCGACCCTTAAAGGTCTCATAATCTCATGCCCTAAAACCCAATTGTTCTACTGATTTTCCATGAATTTACACTGGGTTTATGTTCTATAATCATCCATAATCGAGTTTTAATGATCAAAATACTTACCTCTATGAAGAACAAGGATTTCCCTCTTCAAAATCGTCCCCAAAAGCTATTTTCCGTACAACAATGGTAAAAAATAAGGTTTAAGTCACAGAGGGTTTATTTAAATATGCGCAGGTAAATCCTTCATCGCGAACGTGGTACCTCACCGCGAACGCATAGAACAAAAATCCAGCTCCCCCATTTACTCTTCGCGAACGCGGTATACCACCGCGAACGCATAGAACAAAAATTCCAGGTTCCCTACTTACTCTTCTCAACCAGCCTCTAGTATAATAGTCATAACGTTTTCCACAAAACTCCAAATGACACAAAGGGCTACAACTTTTGTTTATACATCATCTCAAAATTCCTCATAGATTGTGAGATATGAGCCTCCGAAGTCAGACATGCGCAGCAGATAATTTCCTTCTTCGCGAACGCGAGGCACTGTACGTGAACGCGAAGAGCAAAGTGCTTGATGCCAAATTCTTCTTCGCGAACGCGATGGGCTCCCCGCGAACACGAAGAACAACACCAGACACCAGCAACAACCATCTCAAAACATCCCGAAATGATCCGAAACCACCCCGAAACACACCCGAGGTCCCCGAGACCCCAACCAAACTTACCAACATATCCCATAACATCATTCAAACTTAGTCGCACTCTCGAAACACCAAAATTAACATCAAAACACCAAATTCACATCGGATTCAAGCCTAAGAACTTTGAAATTTCTAAAATTCACCAATGATGTCGAAACTATCCAAATCAACTCCGTTTGACCTGAAATTTTGCAGGCAAGTCCAAAATGACATTACGAACTTGTTCCAACTGTCAGAATTCCATTCCGACTCCAATAGCGTATTTTCCACTTCCGTCCAAAAATCGCCAAAAACTAACTTCCGCCAATTCAAGCCTAATTCTACACCGGACATCACAAAATTATTCTGAACACACTCCTAAGTCCCAAATCACCTAACGAAGTTATCCGAGCCATAAAATCCGTATTCCGTGGTTGTTTACCAATAAGTCAACTCTTAGTTGACTTTTTCCCATTTTAAGGCTGTTTTTAAGGACTAAGTGCCTGAGTTCTTATTTAACCATTCTGATTTCAAGCCTATCAACTCTAACACATTAAGAATAGAATAAATAATCTATAATGAGTCAATAACAACATTTATAATGCAGGTTTCACGTAACGACAGACCGGGTCGTTACAAATTTCCTTATCCGCGATCGCAGTGTCAGCTCCGCGATCGCATAGAAGCTTTTGGCCAGCCCTTCCCTTCCTCTTCGCGATCGCATCCAATTGTCTGCGATCGCGATGCTTTAAACACCTGGGCAGATTATATAATTCCAAAAACGAGGGTTAAGCCATTTTTAAGATATTTTGAGTTCTAAAGCTCGGTTTTGGGCGATTTCTTAGGGGATTTTCACACTAATCGATAGGTAAGTGTTCTTCCACTAGAATTTAATATATTTCATGAATTAGTTCTTATTTTTAATATTTAATTCGTGTTTTGGGTTGAAGAAACTTGGGTTTTTGAAAGAAAATTTTTAAATTGAAAATTCATGATTTGAATAACCAAATGACATCGGATTTGGATAAATTTGGTATGGTTGAACTCGTATCAGAATGGGAAAACGAAAATTGTGAAATTTGTCGGGTTCCGAGGTGTGGTCCCAGGGGTCGACTTTTGGGTCGATTTTTATAAATTAGTAAAGATTGAAACTTTATTATTCGGAAAACCCATGACCATATGGCATTATATACGTGTATAAAGATTGAAACCCATGACCATATGGCATTATATACGTGTATATATATGTACTTACATGTATATGGGATATGGGAAAAGGTTACAGCGTAATATACACACCACCACATGATCAACTGGTATACGTTGATGATGTTGCCGACAGTGGCAGAGATGATATGATGGGCTGCCCTCAGAGTCTTGATGATGTTATGCACACCCATACCTATGCATGACACGACATTTACACGCACGTGCATGCCATTATAAAAGTTTCAGGATTTACAAAGTTATTCAGACTTACAAGTGGATTTCTTTATTCAATGTTTCATCTATGTCTTTTATGTACTGATGTTCATTCCTTACATACTCAGTACATTATTCGTACTGACGCCCTATTTTTCGGGGCATGGGTTTTATGCTCGCATGAGTAGGGAGGAAAGCTGGCGGCCCCCCTTCTTAGGATCCTTGATCAGCGAGAGTTAGCGTGCTCCATTTGATCAGGAGCTGCTTTTGATTTTTGTATGATATGCTTGTATACATGTATGGGTATGACGTGGCCCAATCCCGTCCTGATATAGTTGTATATTCTATTAGAAGTCTGTAGACAGTCATGTATAGTTGGGTAGTATTTGGCTTTGTCGGCTTCTAATTTTTGACATGTTGTTGTCTATAGCAGCCTTGTCGGCTCGGCCTACATATTTTGCACGTGTATGTATATATGTCTTTTGGACAGGTTTCCTCACGTATGCTATTATCATAGTTCAGTAGATGTTATTCATGTTTATATCTTAGACACATGCTTAAAGGTGTTCAACAGGTAGGACTCTGGCACCCGTCGCAACCCATCGGTTTGGGTCGTGACAAAAGTTGTATTCTATCCTAGCATTGTCTACATACCGTGTCTAGTAGAGTCTTATTTATGGGTGTGTTGAGCACCACACTTATAAACAGGAGGCTACAGGACATATAGGATGTTATTCTCTCTTCTTATCTTAGATCGTACGATATAAGAATTTATGTTCCTAACGATATGTTATATTTTCACCGATGCCTCCAAAGACTATAGCATCCAAGAAGGGACAGTCCGTTGCTGGTGAGATTACTAGTCGAGCACCACGAGTTACCAGGGCTCGGGAAGAGTCTCATAATGAGATTCCATCTCAGGCTTCACATAACCTGCCCTTTCCAAGAGGGTTCCGAAGGGCACCAGCTCTAGCGCCCGCCCCTGTACGTTCAGCCCCTCAGCCAAATGCACCAGTTCAGGAGATGAGAGATGATATTCAGCTATTAACTCGATTAGTAGCCTCACAGGCTCAGCGTCAGGTTGTAGGTATTGGTCATGCCGATAGGTCCGTCAGTGCGAGGGTTTGTGATTTCATTAATTTAGACCCTCCGGCATTCACGGCGGCAGATCCAAACGAGGACTCTCAGGTATTTATTGATAGAAAGTAGAGGACGTTGAGGGTAATAAAGGTCAGTGCGACTTAGTCAGTTGAGCTAGCTTCCTATATGTGAGCACGTGATTTTTACTCGAATAATAATACTCCTACAAAAGTCTCAAAATAGAATTTTCTAGTTTATTTTAATTTTTATAGAATTTTTAGGAATATTTGTTGAATTGTTTGCATTCACTAGCATTTTAATATTTTTAAAATCACGGGAAATACTCTTAAAATAATTAAATTTTATGCATCGCATTTTTGTTTGTTAGTTGTATTTCAAGGTCAATTAAATGAAAATCACAAAAATATGGGTCATTTTTACATATTTAATTTTTGTTCTAATTGCGAATTAGTAATTTTTCTTCCATTAGTTCTAGGTCAATTAATTAGTTTAATATTAGAAACAGATAACCATTTTAATTTTACATATTAGATTTTATTTAGGAGTTGACTTAGGTTTTAATTTAATTTGATATAAGTTAAGAAAAAAAAGAGAAAAAGAAATTAAAATCAAAAGAAGGGAGCTGCCTCAAGATTTGGGCCTTTTCATTCCTTGGCCCAATTTTTTACCCAGCCCAATCGACCAAGCCCAACCCCTTACCCAGTCCAGCCCCTGTCGTCCGTGAAACAATGTCGTTTTGCCATTTAAATCCCAATCGTTGATTTTCAATGATCCAACGGTTGGGAACTAAGCTCCCCACCCTCTTATAAGTGTCAGAGGAACCCCCCCAGACCCTAGAGCCCCCCATTCATCTGTCTCACCTCTCTCTTACCTCCAGCCTTCTTCCACCGTCAACCGCCGCCGGAAATCTCCCCACGGCAGCGGCACACTTCCAATCACCCCCAAATTTACACCACACAACCCCCAAGCCATCCTAAACCCTATCCCCTTACCAATTTTCCCAAATTCCCTACCCATTGTCGTCAATTTCAGATTTGAAATGTCAAAAAATAACCTAAGCCATCCCAACTCGATTTCATTCGTCCAAAGCTCGATATGAGTCAAGACTTACGGTAAACAATTGTTCTTGCTAAGAACAATTGATTATTGCTAGTCTTGGTTCGTTTGAGATTCGCCAGATTCTGGCCACTTCGCCGTCGACTGCCCATCATCGTCTTTCGTCAAGTCGTCTCAACCCGTCGATTTATTCCGTTTAGAACGAGTCACCTTTTGCTGTTTTTTTTACTTTTTCTTTCTTTTATCTTTCTTTCTTATTCACTATTTTGCTTTTGTTTTAGTTTAATTACTGTTATTCCTTTTTCAATTGAGTTACTGATGTGCTTAGGTTAATCTGAATAATTGTTTAAATGCATATGTTAGGTTAATTGTTAGCTAATTAGTCTCAATTTGCATAATCAGTAAGTTCATTAATGGTTATTTAATTTCTAATTTCAGATTGAATTATTTGGTAATGAAATGCTTCAATTTGAATCTGGACGTTTGGTTTTAGGCTGGACAGTGAAGGCCCAATTAGGTAGGGATGAAGTCATTTGAAATTATAGGGATTAGGCTGGGGTATTGTAGTCATTTTAGGTGAAGAATATTTCTGTTATAACTGGAGAAGTTTCTAGAGGATAAGGTTGGGGTCAAATGTAAAATAAAAAAGTTTTTGAAGGGTAAAAATGAAAAGAGAGGCAGATATCTGTTTGCCCTACTACTCCTTTATAAAAGGCCCTCTTTCCCTCATTCAAAAGGGAGAAGAAAAAGAAAAGAGGCTGAAATTGCTAGGAAATTCCTGCTGCTCTTCACTTTCAGAAACTATTTTAACAATAGAAATTTGCTGAGTTCTCAGCTCAGTTTCCTTTCCTTCATATAAAGAAAAATACAAAAAATGGTTCTTAAAAGCTGATTCTCTAATTTAGCGTTGGCATTTGAGGTTGATTTTGAATTTTGAAAGACAATTATGGGTTGCTATGCTTTTCTCTAGTGGTTTCTGCTGTTATATTGCTGATCCGGAAGATCCATCTCCTTATTTTTGCCTATTTTGTTGTAAATCAGGTACACATCTTGAGTTTTGGGTAGCAAATGAAGTGTAAACACGCTTGTGTGGAAGATACATAAGTGTTGAACGTCAACGGATCCATTTATATTGAATTCTCTGTTTTCTTTTGTTGTTTAGCTCTTTATTTGATCTGATTTGATTGTTTAAAGATGATAATTCTGTTTTTAGTCCGTGGTTAATGTGTTACTCAGTAGTCATCATCATATTTTGGATCTATTGAAATTATGGTGGATGCTTTTGTTCAATGTTTCCTGTTTTCGTATACTTCTCTTCCCTAGTCTCATTTTACGTTGAAGTTTTTAGTTGAATTAGTTTCAGTTGAATCAGAAAAATAGAGTTTTTTCATGAGGATGGTGCATTAGTTGGCTTAAAGGGTCATTTACTACTGTGAATAATAGGCGTTCTGTTTCTACCAGTGTGAATTCGTCCTAATTTTCTCCTTTAAATTCATATGACTATTATTGGTTGTTAAGCCATGGAATATTTGATCATAGGATTTAATTGGGAAAGGTTGAAATGCTTTGCTACATTGGAACTCTAGTATGCTAACGTGGTTAGAAGGTCCCTGTTGCTAGGAGTTTAGAGGTGAGAGGTCGAGATTTGCGGATTTGGGATTACTAATTGGTCAGATTGTTTCTTCAGAAGGGAAATGACATGAAAATATTAGGAAATTGCGTGGTCTTCTTCCTAGGATATCATCTATATGTCGGTGTGCTAAGGATTAAATCTCAATTTGAAACTTAAAATTTTTGCTCATACGTGCAATGCATCTTTCTGAAAATGCATATTGATTAGTGTTAGCCAGACAAAGGTGGGAATTGAAAGAGGTGTAGATATATAGGTTTGGATCTGTTTAGATATGTAGCTATATTGAAAACCTTTGATTTGCAGTGTTCCTGTAACCTTTCATTTGCGATATTTGTTGTTTGTTTAACTGCTAAACCGATATTGGCATTTGAATTGTCTGTTTGCCTTTTCATCAAATGTTATTTTATTATGTTTCATATTAGATCTTGGTTTCTGTGGATTCATTATCGCTTATAAGTTGTCCGTTTGATTAGAGTGGATTAACAGATGTTAAAATTGGTTAATGCTGGATGTTTTGATGGAATTTAGAACTGGATATGAAAATTAGTAATTGAGATTTAGGACTAAAAGAATCCTAGACCTTGTCCCAAATGGGTTAGTCCTTAGTTAAAGCTTTAAATATAAGTGAATGACTAATTCACAACTTTACGGCAATCTCCAAAGTAGAAAAATTATATTGGGAGAATTGTTTTCAAGCACAATTAAATTATTACAACTACGGGTACGAATCCCGTGACGTGGTTGTGATACCTAATTTCGAATTAGACTAAAGTAGGAGCATCTTTAGTTTGCTTTAAGAATAATTTGAGGTGCGCCATACAAAATAGAATCCTATAATCTATGGCCCTCACATAAATACAAAAAATTAGTATGGAAAATGCCTTGAACTCACGTAGTTTTCTCTTGGCACGTTAATTAAATAATTGTCATAGCTACGGGTACGGTTCCCGTGACGTGGTTGTGATTCTTAGATACTAAAATCCGGGGGTACATTTATGTGACCTGGCCGCAATTTAGGTTTAATAAAATAAACACAGTGTGGATCGTGGGAATGGTTCCCGTGACATGATTCGCAATGTGTGACCAAATAATTAGTTGTATAACAATTGGATTATTAAAAAGCCGTTTAAAAGGAATAAGAATGCTCATAGGTTTCAAACAATGTGTTAAAATTAGATAAATGGGCCAATAATAATAGTTGAGTGACCGTGCTAAAACCACGGAACCCGGGAATGCCTAATACCTTCTCTCGGGTTAACAGAATTCCTTACCCGGATTTCTGTGTTCGCGGACTGTAAAACAACGTCAATTTTTCCTTGATTCGGGATTTAAACTCGTGACTTGGGACACGATAAACTATCCCAAGTGGCGACTCTGAATTTTAAATAAAATAATCCCGTTTCGATTGTCACTTAAATTAGAAAAACTCCCTTATACCCTTCCGGGGTAAGTAAAAAGGAGGTGTGACAGCTCTGGCGACTCTGCTTGGGAACGAACCCAGACTAGCTTAGAATAATTGTTATAACTTTATTTATTACCTGATTTTATTTACATGTCTGGGCCTAATGCGCTAAATGTTGCTTTTTACCGCTTTGATATTATTTGAACTCTATATAAATTGCTACGAAACCCCTCTCTTCTATCTTCTGAGGAGTACACGCTGGCGTGACTTCTTTCTGTTAGTGTCATATCCCAATTTAGAACGAGGTTCGGACAAGTTTCAAAGCCGGATGATCTTTTGGTTACTGGTACGCTGCCCCCCCTCGACTCGAGTTGTCCGCTTGGGTAAGCCAGGTCTAGAACAATACACCCAGGTTTTAAACCTAGAATAACTCAGCCTCATGCCGGGTCCCTAGTAGGAACGCTTGTTTGCATCATGTTCATTTGACTTAGGGGACCCTACCTGATGCATTTTATGTCCTACATGTGCATTTAATTTGTTTCGGATTGCCTGTTGACCGGCTTTTAGACTAAGTGAGGAAAACCAAAAAGAAAAACCAAGTTTGAGGTATGAGAGAAGATTTCACCCGTTTCCAAAAATAGTGTCCAAAATTTCCTGAAACTCTGCCGAATTTTTGAAAAAAAGAGAGAAAAAAAAAATTCTTGAAAAAATAAAAAAAAGGGAAAAAAGAGTTTTCGAGAAAGAAAAGAGTTAGTCCAAAATGGTTTTTGTTTTTTTCATTTTCGTGTCAAACTGTCCGAACTACGCGGGTTTGATTCTCACTGGACGTGGGATACGTAGGCAACCCTTATCGGGTCCAGCCCCACTTTTTGAAAAACTTTTGACAAAACAAATATATGAAGTGTCGTTACGCTCCATATCGGGTGATGAGACAGTTGGGAAGATGCCAAGTGACCCACCCAGATGAAGATCTTAGTGGTTATGCGGTCGAAGTCAGCTCCGACGACCAATTTCATGAAGAAATAGTTCGTCATATTTGGAACGAGTGCCAGTATTTGATGACAAACACTCGAGTGCGTGACTTGTCTAAAGGCGGGGTCTTGCCAGCCTATCTTGCTTGGTATAGAAAGAAGAACACTGCAAGGGCCGAACCTAAAAAACCACCCAAAAGGCCCCACATCCAGGAATTTGTTGAAGCGTCACAAGAACAGTTGGCTTGGTTGACCAAGGATAATGAGTACATGGCCATAATAGGAAGATTGGAAAAGCAAGTCAGGGATCTTCAATACGAGAATGGTTTGCAAGCCGCAACGGATGAGGGTGAAAAGAAAAACCGAAGAAAATGACGCCCTCCTGGCCCAAATTCGGGAAATGAAAATAGCAGTCGAGAACCCCGTCAGAAGTGCGAAAGATGAAAAGCTTATAGATAATCTTAGGCGGAAAGTGGGTGAATATAGTTTTGATCTTAGAAAGGCCGAGGGAGAATTGGCAAAGGTCCGAACAAAATTGGCGAAGAATGCGGAGGAAAGAGCACTCTTAGTTCAACAGTTAAAAGAAAAATATGACAATGGAGTCATGGGGTTGAAGAAAAAGATCACCGTCCTTGAGAACAAAATGACCAAGCAGGCGAAATATTTCAAAGCAGAAAGAGAACACTGCTATGACCTGATGTCGCAGCTAGAAAAAGACCTGCAGTAGCTTCAAGAGCAAAATCATACAACCGAACAAGTTTTTGGGGCCAGATCTCAGCAGATTAGACGATTGCTACAAGAGAAGGGTATTATCAGAGAAAGGGTTAGGAGCATTGCGGACTACATTGCGATGAAGTGCAACGAGTGTGAAAACATGACCATGTCCATGTTCTTCGCTTCTGATATGATTTTTGTCCGACAGATCATGGATGACCTATTTTGCCTTCAAGAAGATATGGCGCATAGGCCCACGGCGAGACCGACTGATGTCCCGCGGGCCTCTGGAGCAGTAATTGAGGCACTTATGTATGCATGATTTATATTCGAGTCTGTATTTTCGGTTTCCTTGGAGTTTGTTAGTCCACTTTCGAGTCTGTATTTTCATCTTTCTTTTGGAGTCTGTTAGTCCATTTTCGAGTCTGTGTTTCCATCTTTCTTTTGGAGTCTTTTAGTCCACTTGTCGAGACTGTTAGTTTTTATGTTTAAATCTGTAGGGGAAGTCGTTGTAATCAGGAAATTTTGTTTTTGTTTATTTTATGAAAATTTGAAAAAAAAAACCTAAAATCTATCTTTCTTTTATTTCGCATTTGTTCCCTGAACTACGTAATGATCTAATTCATGCGGCTCCATGATACCTAGGCAATCCCCATAGGATTCGATCATAACCATAAAATGAAAAAGAAGGAAAAAAAAAAACAAAGAGAGAAAGAAAATTAAGAAAATCGAGTGGAAGGAAATAATGGCAAAACAAGAGAGGAAAAACAAGTGCAAAATAAGAGAGAGGCAACAAAAATAAGGGGAAAGGTCAATAGTGATTGAGAAGGGTTTTGGAGTGAAAGAGAAAATAAACAGAAGAGGAAAGCACAAAATGCGAAGAGTTAGTTAAAAGTTAGGATGAAGCATGCAGCCGTTCAATTACATGATTAGAAGCTTTAACTGTCTCGGTGCATTGCATCCCAAATGTGCGGTTGCCTATTTGTTAAATCTTTTAACGCTGACTAGTTTGCTGTTGTCATTGAGTAACAAGAAGGTGGTTAGTTTGTTCGGCATTCTGGCAACCCACCTGTACAAAGCCAGGTCTAAAGACAAGTTGATCATGACTGGCCAAGAGCTAGATGCAAGTGTTATTGATCCGTCAAGGGAGGGAGAAGAGTCTGCTGTAATCTGAAAGAGGAGTTACATAAGTTGAAACACCAAATGGCAAAGATGTACTAGGCATGGATGAAAGGGCATCCACCACTATCATACCCCCCCAACCCTGCTTTCATCTCGCCACTAGATCAATCCCAAGAACCTCCCACTGTTGACTCATCTCCGCAACATGCACCAGGCTTCCCCCATTACCACCACTATCAGGGCACCACTTTCCAAACCACACAAGCACCACCAGCCAAACCAATCCCATACCCCCTTCACCAGCCACCCCTGTTATCATAGCACCCCCCACCCGCTACACTCCATCGATCCTCCAGTGAGCCATTATTCCAGACCCAAGATAACCAATATTATCCCCCAGAGCCTACTTTCAAGGCCCCAGATCATTACTCCTACACTCCTCATTTCGGCCTCCCTATTGAGACTGATAAACCACCTAAAAACCTAGAGCAGGAGGAGATGTTCAGGAAGGTAAGAAGCCTGGAACAATTGTTCAGGAACATGCAGGGATTGGGAGGCCAGGTGAGCGTAGCCTACAAAGATTTATGTCTATTTCCTGATGTTCAGCTTCCTGTGAGATTCAAAATGCCTAAATTTGACCTATATGGTGGGAATGGAGACCCGGTGGCCCATTTGAGGGGATTCTGCAGTAAAATGAGAGGAGCCGGTGGGAAAGATGAACTACTGATGGCATACTTTAGCTAGAGTCTGAGTGGCGCGGCGTTGGAGTGGTACACTCATCAGGATCACAACAGATGGTATACCTGGGATGATTTGGCCCAAGCATTCACTTGTCATTTCCAATACAACATCGAGTTTGTTCCAGATTGTTTGTCTTTGACCGAGATTGAGAAGAAGCCTAGTGAAAGTTTCAGGAATACGGTTTTCGCTGGAGAGAACAAGTGGCAAGAATTAACCACCCGATGGAGGAAAACGAAATGGTAGAGTACTTTCTGTAGGCTCTGGAGCCTACCTACTTTGGCCATCTGATATTGGCCATAGGCAAGTCTTTAAACGAGGTAGTAAAGATGGGTGGAATGGTGGAAGAAGGGCTTAAATCAAGAAAAATCATGAGCTACTCGGCCATCAAATCAACCACCCAAGCCATTCAGAATGGTACCAGGGGAGTGATTGGAAAGAAGAAGAAAGAAGATATGACAACAATTGATTCAGGATCGTGGTTTGGACCGAGGGGCCCGACACCCCATTATACCCAGCCTCGACCCCATCACCGAACCTACACCCAAACCTCATATAATCTACCCCAACATTACTTCCCATTCCTCGACTCAAATTTCTGTCCACCACGCCCAGACATATACTCAACCTCCTTCCTATTCACAATGGGATGCCCCAGCCCCACAGAACACCTACCCAGCTCCACAAAATGCTTACCTACCCCTGTGAGCCTACCGAAACCCTACCGGTCCAGGTTTTCGGCCCAAACCAGTATTCAGAAATGAGAGGATGCAGCGGAAGAAAACATTCACTTCATTGGGGGAGTCTTATACTGATACACTCAATTTACACCTTAAAAGAATGTAAGAGATCGTTGTCAAATATAGTAACCCAACAAGGTTGGGGTCGAATCCCACAGAGAACAATATGTGGGCGTTTAGGAATGCTAGAGAATTATCACTTATCGTGCAGTGCCAAACAAATATGATTTTGGGTTTTTTATAATTGTTTATAACTAAATGCGAAAATATAAACTAACCTAGAAAGCAATTAAAATGATCGATGGCAACAAGTATCGATGCTTCGGGTATTACACTCGAGTAACGATCCAATGTATTTCACGATTTTACAAATATGAGCGGGTAATGTTAATTAGCCACGGATAACATTTCTTAATTAGCTTTTCCCAAAGACTAACAAGACTTCCTAATTGAATTATCCCTAACCCAATTAGGAGATTAAGCACTTCCGAGTTTGGCTACAAGTAGTTCAATCCTATCCCTAGGTAGAATCTATAAAATGAGGGTTAAATCCTCAAGTTCTTGTTAATTAATCTTTCCCAACCCCAAATAATCTTTTCCAAAACTAATTCGGAGTTAATGGGCGAGTCCTAGGGTTAGCTAATCCCTTTGGAAACATTAAAGAACAAGAATAATTAAAATAACAAACACCCACTTCACAAATATATGAAAATCATTCAATACATAAACACAACAAGGTATTTAATCCACACTTTGAATATGAATATTCCCATAAACCATATTCAAGTGTTGGAAAATACTACACACTTAGATATACAATACAAATAAAGGAAATGAATAAATAAACACAAATGGGTAAAGAATACTTCACCACAATGTCGAAATCTACAAATCCAAAGTGTGTGTGCAAACCCACGAATCAATACTTGTTCTTCTCTACTCAAAATATATTTACAAAGCTCAAAATATGTCCAAAGATATGCCAAAAATTGATCTCTAATATGTTGCCAAGGTATGCTTTTTATACTGGGCCAAATATTCGAGTGAAAAGTGGACAAAAACACCCCTGTCGGGCCGATATGCGATCGCATATTCGACCGCATTTCACTCATTAAACTTGACTCAACTTTCTGTTGCGGTATGCGATCTCTGGGCTCGAAATGCGATCGCATATGCAACATGCGAATCGCATTTCGAGCCCAGAGATCGCATACCGCAACAGAAAGTTGAGTCAAGTTTAATGAGTGAAATGCGGTCGAATATGCGATCGCATATTCGACCGCATTTCACTCATTAAACTTGACTCAACTTTCTGTTGCGGTATGCGATCTCTGGGCTCGAAATGCGATTCGCATGTTGCATATGCGATCGCATTCGGCCATTGCTCCCCTCTTTTCTCTTCTTTACTCTCTTTTGCTCAATTTCACTCCAATTTGACCTTAACCACTTCATGGTTTCATTTTCCTGCAAATAGAGCAATTATACACCAAGAACGACCTCAAGTTATCATTTAACAATACAAAATCTAATGAGAAAAGGCTAAAATGAGTG
>ML249975.1:0-74592 GCA_005239495.1 Nicotiana undulata
GAAAATATTAGGAGTTAGGGTTTCAGAGAACCCAGAAAAAACAAGAAAGCCTTAAAATGTCATCGGCCTTAGCCGGAGAAGTCACAGATCTTACTCAAACGGCCAGAGGTGGCCGAAAAATGGCATGAGGGACCATGGGTAGGAGTTGAACTGCTCCAGTTTCACTTGAGGGCCTCAAGGTATCATCAGACCGGCATGGGGTGAAGCAGGGGCCAGGAGATGATGAGAGGACATAACTTCCGGCAAGGGAGGTGGCCGGAGGAGATGAACAGACTCCACTGGAGAGAAAGAGACGAGAAGGTTCTAGAGAGAACCAGAGAGAGACACTACAAGAAATTGGTCTTTTTGCAGCGACTAATTTTTCCACAAAAGCTCAGAATGTCGCCACTAAATCTTTGTAGTAGCGACCATAGGCTCGCTTCAAGTACTTCCGTAACTGAATGTTATTTGTGACGACTATTGATGGTCGCCACAAATAATTTACATTTTGTAGCGACCCCTGTTGCCACCAAAACATGTTCCACAAAGTAGATTTTAGGTGGGTCGCTGCTAAAGAACGACATACAGTGGCGACTACAGTCGCCTCTAAAAGATATCCTGGCGACATTCTTATTGCCACAGAAATATCTTATTTTTTGTGGCAATTTGGATCGCCACTAAAGCCTATTTTTTTTAAAAAAAAATTATAATTGTTTATTAAGCAACTTTATCCCTACTAATGACCCAACAACATTAATATCATAACGAATACCACCAAATACACAAACAATATATAGGAAATTTTTATTACCAAAAAACTCTGCAACAAAGTATACAATGCTCATAAGACATTGTAATCGCATATACACATGGAATGGAAGAAAAAAACAAAATGTGTTTGAATTCCTACATGTTTAAGAACCTTATCCCTACAATTTTATGAAAAATACTAATACAATGTCTTCAAACTACTCCTTGAACAACTTCATTTCCCTGTTGTTGTTCTTTTCCTTGCAATTAAAAAAACAATGAACATTAACATATACATCCAAAGTCAAATACTAAAGGAAATCATATAAAGGGGGAGGACAGATAAAACTATATATAATGAGGTATAACTATAACCGATGAAACATCATACTATATCATACTCACTCAATGACATCTATTTGTGATAACATTCATGTAGTCCAAATAGAAAAAGGCAGTGGGAATGCCAACGATTACAAACGTCAACAGGTGACTAAAAACAACACCATCTAAAACCAAAGAATATATGATAAAGACCATAACTAAACCATCTCTTCCTAATTTCCACTAGTTCTATCATACTCAACAAGACGCGTGTAATTTTATGCAATTATTAAATTCCTTGGATTGGTCAAAAATATTTCTTTTCTGTTGTATTGTTCACTCATCTGACTAGATGAGGCAGACCCCATAACTAGATTCCAACCATGATCATTCCAAGAATCCACATGCCTGAGTGCCATGAAATATGAGGCTTAATTGCCCTGACAGACAACTAGGTGAAGCAGCATATGGTCAATTGCAGAAATAGTAAATGAGACGGCACAACTATCGTCCCTACATTGGCGTTTCGAGCTTTCAAATTTCCTTCATATGTGTCGAAGCAAGAATTTTCACTAAAAAGATTTAAAATTTAAAGAAGTAAACACACCAAAAGGAAATGGCCAATTGCAGAATTTCAGAATATTCCTTCTGCATATGGTCAATTGCAGAATTTTCGCTTACCACTTTGCAGCAAGCATATGAGACATTTCATGCCTGAATATAAGATACATAGAAAGAGAATACAACAACTAAAAGGAAAATCATATAGGAAATGGCAATTTCAGACTCCAACAGTAGCAACCAAGCTCAGCTCCGGATGTGTAGTTACATTAAAGGGAAAAATAAAAAACTAACCTGCACTACCACTTTCAGTTTCCGGAGAAGGATACGCACTTCTGTCCAGATTCTTGATGAAACTGTCTCTACAGAAGGTCTCTGCAAAGGGTTGCTTGATATTTGTCCTGCCTCCATAACTAGTCATGAAATTAAAGTTACAACCATTAAGACATCAAATATTAGATGATTAATCTCTGAAATCCACTAATCAAGAAACAGAAATAAGAACACAAAAACAAAGCATTCCACCATATAAACCAAACAGAAAACTTTAATCAGCTCAGAAAAAAGTGTTGTAAAACCAAAGCCTAATGTGATTAAAATTACCTTTTCTTCTTTTACTTCCTCTGCCGTCGGCACCTTCCATCCTAAAAAGGAAAGACTGACTACTAACTATGTGATTGATTTAGTGCTGGTCCAGCAATCTTTATTTCCATATTTTTAAAAGTAGTGGTTAAGACAACAAACAAAAAGGGATGGTGCATTATTGATACTCCAGCTTTTGTTGTTTTTCTTCTGCTTTGTAGTTGGTAGATACAGATTCGAGATTTTAATTCAGGTCCCAATTCCTAGATGTCCATAAATTTGTTTTACTTCTAGGTTCATTGTTCAATATTTTTGGGAACTTTTGCAGGTTTTACACTGATAAATGCAGACATAAGCTAAAAAATATGACTCAAAATAACCCCTCTGTTCCGGTGTATACGAATCTATTTTTTTTGGTCCGTTCAAAAAAGAATGATCATTTCTAAATTTGAAAATAAATTAACTTAAACTTCTAATTTACCCTTATTGAGAAGCTTTTATAACCACACAAATATCTACCCCTTTTTGACTTGTTCAGGACTACAAATTCAGTAAGTTTTATTTTTTCTTAAACTCCGTGCTCAGTCAAAAGGTTAAAATAAATTGGGAAGGAGGGAATAACATCTATGAATTAGATCCGTGATTGGAATGAGGGAGAAGAGAGGAGGATTGCTGATAGATTTGATGTTTACTTTTATCATTGATTTGAGATATTGTCCTTTAATTATCTATGGATTATGGTGCTAGTTGTCGGTTGCTTGAACATTTCACACCCTTTCCCTATGGCAAAGGAGTTCCAAAATCCGTGCTCCAACAACATATCCAGCACCCTCTAACCTATTTCCAGAAAATATTTACCATCCACAAGAATGCGTTCACAAATACAATAAGAAATATTTGGCGACGACAGAATCTTACTACAAAAACTATTGCAACTTAAAAGAGAAGAAAATTAAAGCTCAAGTTCCTGGAAGATTCTTCTTATCATTTGGTACTTTAAACAATTACAATTAGACTGATATTCAACCTCCTTTATTAGTCCATATTTTAGCACTAAATGATCAGATAAGTCGTCGAGTATAAATCCCAAACAGTTCAACCCACAAGAATGATGTGTCAGCAAAAATAGCAATATTATTCCTTTTGATAAGGAAAGATTTTCACGGAAATTTATTTAAAATATCAACCATGCCATACAAGCAGTTAAAATAGCTAACCCTTACATCAAGGTGATCATTCCTTTCATTTGACACTAACAATATTGAGATGCTTAATCACTTCTCTTTTTTTCTTTCTTTTGTAATACATTGACATGATACCACGGAGATGAATCTTAAGCGCTTAGAAGATACAGTTGGAATAAGAACTATAAAGAGGATCTTCATATGTAGAAAAACACTAATGTTGTAGAGCATCTTCAACAGGGAAATTAGCCTAATGTGAAATAAGAAAAAGAAGAAGGTTGGTGATGACTCTTCAGTAAAAAAAGCAACTCTTACTTCAACTCTCACGGCTAAGAGCAAGGCTGCCTATGGATTGAGTCATAAACCAAAGGTCCAGATTGTGGACATTGATGTTGCTGATGTGATTAATGAGTTGGCTGTGGTGGAATATGTTGAGGATATTTACAACTTTTATAAGATATTTACAACTTTTACAACTGACAGGCAGAAGGGTTTGCTAATTGTTGAAAAACTAGATTACTTGCAGTCAAAGTTTCTACAAAGAGTTTTCTTTGTGATAGTCAAACCTCTGAAGAAAGTTAGTATTTTGTTGACTGAGGTATGTGACTACTGGTACATCAGATTTTCCTTTTTCTAGAGGTACCCTAAAAAGTTGTCCATGCCTTACCATGATCTTCAATCTCAATGGGTGGTATTAGTATTTTATACTCATTCCCTTGAAGGAGAAATCATGGAATGCACAAGCATAGAAATAATGGAGCAAAAGGGTACCCTTGACATAAGACTGCCCATAATGTTTGTATACAGAAGACTCATTCTGTCGACACAATCAAATGAGGACAAGATGCAACCCATATATAAGAGAATAGTCACTGATTCTATGTCTTATTTTTCAAGAAGCTCCCAGTTGGTGATTTTTCTACAGGAATGATCACTCAAATACCGTGTTTTGGCTTTGGTTTAGGGATAAAAGAGTTATGTTGAGAGGTGTATACTCAATGCAATTTTACACATCATCATCCCAAGTATCAAACTTAGTTGAGACCTCAGATGGATACTCAAGGAACACACACGAAATGAGGCTCAAAAACAATACATGCGAGCAGGCAAGGACAATACAAACAGTATGGAAATATGTGATACTCATCATGAAAACTACAACAAACATGGATTTTTCTTGGCCCAACTTTCAAGTGAGGATAGGTAAATCACAAGTTCAATCATGGAGCATATGTGAAGTTTGGACAAGAAAAAACATCTGAAACTCAGAATATTGGCAATGGACAGAGTACACAAGGAGGAACATTACTGGAAAAATGCCCTTCCTTTGGCCCAACTCCCAATTGGTGGTATTAGTATTATGTACTCGTTCCATTGGGAGGCAAGCTGGGGAAGGTATAAGAATAAAAAGGAATAGATCAAAGGTTGCACAAGTGAGCAAAGGGCAGTCGACTAGGCAAGTTTGGCAATCTGTTTTGGATGCAGCTGAACCAAACAAGGAACTGTTGTTAATGCGACATGGAAGTAGGATAACAAGAGAAGGTTTTTATGTAGGTACATCAACAAATATCAGGAGGATATCAGGCAGAATTGATCGCCAAAGCAGTGTAAATCAAAGGTACTGGACAGTGATATTTTTGCAAAAAATGGGTTATCTGTGTAAGCAGCGAACCGGTACAGGAGGATCAAACAATAATGGGATCAAACAGACTTACTACTCTGACTTCTCTGAGTCACTTCCAAACATTACATGTTTTCTAACATTGTATATAACAACCTTTACTTTCATGTTTCTATCACAGATGTACGAGATTATTCATAACAGATTGCAAACATTCAAGTACTAGCAAACATGATAGGGATCATAATCAACCATAAAAACATAAAAATAAAATACCAAACAAAGAAAACAGAATTTTTGCAGGCAGTAAAACACAAAAGAAAGAGGAATTCCCCAACAAAAGAAACATAGTTTTTGCAGGCAGAATTCCCTATTGTTTAAAATGAGAAACTAAAGAAGTTTTCAACTTACCCAGCAAAAGAGCAGTCAACATTGAGAAAGGGCTTCGGGCGATGGCTATTCAAGAAAAATTACTTCTGATTCCTGTATATTTTCAAATGGGTCAGAGAAATTAAAGGTGAAATAGAAGAAATAATCATTCTCGCTAGCTGCATATACCTAAAAACGTAGTTGTAAAAGCAGTTTTGCATTTGGAGATTCAATTGTAGATCAAAAATCAAATCAAAATCAAATCAATCATACTTAAAAATCAAAATAAAAAATAAACCAACCAAATAAACAAGCACATTAAAAAAAGACGATACATAAACCAACCGAATAAACAAAAATGGAAAAAAAACAAAATCGCGTAAAGAACAAAAGAATCAGTTGAAAACTCCTCTTTCGTATCCAAAGAATCGTGTAAAAAACACTAGCTATCAAATCACCTTAAATCAAAACCCCGAAAATCATAAACAAAAGAAAATTAAGTAAAAAACTTACCTTTTTCCGAAATCGAAAGCGCAAATCAGAAAAATCCAGAATTATTTTTAGGATTCAAACACATACCTAATTTGAGAATATAATTTCTGATTAGGGCTTTGGGTATCAGTTTACATTTGCGATTTAAGGATAGATTCAAGAGATCTGTGGGAATTGGATGGATAATCTTTGATAGGAGTGGGAGAAAACCCCTTTGGTTGAGAGAGATTGAGAGGAGAAGCTGCAGAAGACGAGAACCCCCTTTGGTATAGCTTTCTTGGTTGGTGTCTTTTAATTTCTTCCTTTGCTTTTTGTTATTTAATTAATGTTAAGTGATTTTTTTAATTATAGTAGCGACCTAGTCGCTGCAAAAAACGTACACGGGCGATATTTTTTAAGTCGCTCCTAAAATTTTGGAGCTAATTTTTTGTTAATAGCGGGAACTAAAAACTCAAATTTTAGTGGCACATATTAGAGGCGACCTGAGAATGTCGCCACTAAAACTTAATCTTTAGTAGCGAGTTTTAGAGTCACGACTAAAAATGTGATATTTGTAGCAATAAATAAAGTCGCCACTAAATATTACCGCTAAAAGACAGGTTTCTTGTAATGAGAGAGAGAGTAGAGAGATGAATGAGAGGGGAGTCAATGAGGGAAGAGGGTAGTCGTTAGGGGTTAATTAAGGAAAGGGAGATTTTGGGCCGTTGATCAAGATTGGTCGACGATCAGGATTTAATCATATGTTGGGCCAGGTGGGTTTTAGAGATTGGGCTTGGGTATTTGGTTGTATAATTGGGCTGGTTTTAATTGGGGTTGGGGTTAGACCAAATTAACTTATAATTTAAATAAGAAAGGCTAATTGTTAAATACCCAATTAAATAGATAAATAATTAATAAAAATAGATAATATATAGATAAAATGAAATTGAGGCTAAATAGGTGAAATTAAGGTAATTAACTAATATTTAAAATATAAAATGACTAACTATTGAATTAAGATGGTATAAAATGTACAATTAGGCTATAATTGCAGAAATGTTGTAACTATAGACAAATAATGCCAAATTGACTAATTTGTGAAATAAGTAAATTCTAATAGGATTACAAATGATATATTGAGATAGGAAATATTTGAAATTATTTATAATGTAATTTATGAATAATTATTGGATATAAAGTACTGAATAAATTAGAAAAATAAATTGATAATAATATGGAAAATTATGAAAAAAATACCAATTATTATAAAAAGTAATTTTGAGAGTAGCAAGTTTTAAAATAATTTGAGAAAACATTGGGTATCAACAATGAGGACGAGGACGAGGCCATGATTGTAGGTCTCGACTAGCTAAAAGCTTGGGAGCGGAAGTCATCGAAGCCAAGTGCGACTCCCTGATGGTAGTAAACCAAGTAAACGGAACCTTCGAGGTTCGAGAGGATAGTATGCAAAGGTATTTGGATAAGTTTCAAGTGACATTACACCGTTTTAAAGAATGGACTTTGCAGCACGTACCTCGAGAACAGAACAGTGAAGCCGATGCTCTTGCTAATCTGGGGATCATCAGTCGAGGACGACGAAATTAGCTCGGTGACAGTCATTTAACTCTCAAAATCCGTAATCGAAGAAGGTCATGCTGAGATAAACTCCACAAGCCTAACCTATGATTGGAGGAATAAATATGTCGAGTATTTGAAAAACGGAAAGCTCCCATCGGACCCTAAAGAATCGAGGGCTCTACAGACAAAAGTTGCTCGATTCACATTAGTTGAGGATGGAACATTGTATACGAGGGCGTTCGATGGACCGTTAGTAGTATTCTTGGGACCAGGGGACACCGATTATATCTATTCACGAAGTTACTTGTGGGAACCACTCCGGTGTCGAATCACTAAACCACAAAATCATCAAAGCAGGATACTATGGGATAGTATGGAAAAGGACACTAAAGAGTTCATTCAAAAATGTGATAAGTGTCAAAGGTATGCACCAATGATCCACCAACCGGGAGAACAACTTCATTCGGTCATATCCCCATGGACATTTATGAAATAAGGGATGGATATCGTCGGGCCTCTTCCATCGGTCCCAGGTAAATCTAAATTCACTATTTATGATTGACTATGTCACGACCAAAATCCTAATTCAGGTCGCGATGACGCCCAACAACGGGGTTAGGCACGCCGATATGAAACACACTAGGTGTTACCCTTCCCCTTTTGGTTAACAATTTAATAACTACAAATTTTTAATGGATGAAACATAATAATGATAAATGATACGAGATAGAACCACAGGTGCAAAAATCAACCGATAGGCACGTCGCATAACATATGCACAGCCAAAACCCAAAGTAATAACTGCGTGTGTGTGCAAGGAACTAGTATCACGAGTACCACGGGCAACTACTGAATATACAATAACTGAAATATATATACAGAGCCTCAGTCTGAACAAAACACAGAGGAAATATGACAAGGAAACTCCAGGGTGCTGCCAGGAAGTCGCCAAGAAGGACAGCTCACCATGAAGTATAGCCACTCGGTCAATATCTAGCACTGGACTAATAATCAAACGGACCAGCCTCCGGACCTGCACAATCAAGTGCAGAAAGAAAGGAAAGTGCAACATGAGTACATACATAAATATGTACCTAGTGAGTATCCCGTCTAATCTCGAAGAAGTAGTGACGAGAGGTCGACTCGATACTCACTAAGGTCCAACAGTAATAAAGTAAGCAGGATGTAAGAAAAACTATAGGCAAGTAAAACAATTAATCAAGTACATCAATATCCGACATCAAATAACAATCTCAAATCAAAAAAGTTTGGAATCCTCCGTGGCGTACGGCCCGCTCCCATATGGTACTCACTCACATCACTCCGTCGTGGCATACGGCCCGATCCCATCCTGTAAATCTTCGTCGTGGCGTACGGCCCGATCCCACCATGTAGTCTCAATCTCGCCGTGGCGTACGGCCTGATCCCACCCTGTAGTCTCAATCTCGTTGTGGCGTACGGCCCGATCCACCCTGTAGCCTCAATCTCGCCGTGGCGTACGGCCCGATCCCACAATATAATCAATCATCACTCTGCCGTGGTGTACGGCCCGATCCCATAATATAATCACTCGTCACTCTGACGTGGCGTACGGCCCGATCCCATCCCGTGATTCTCTTATCACACTTAAATCAAGCCAAGTATCACAACATTCAAAGACAACAATACCAATCACACAAGTATACAAGTCACATCTATGCTACAACAGGGAAAAACAATGAACATGTTGTGTCCTAACTACCCGGACGAAGCAGTAATAGCTACTACGTACGGACTCTCGTCACCCGGTGCATACGTAGCCCCCAAACAAGATCACATAGCAAACAAGGTTACCTAGAGGGACAATTTCCCTCTTACGAGGTTAGAAAGGAGACTCACCTCGATGAAGCACCCCTCGGACCAATGACCGGATCAAGAACGCGCACGAAACTCTGGAACTACCTTCGACGGCTCGCAACTAGCCAAACATAGCATAATTGAATCAATTTGTGCTCCAAGAATAAGAATTAACAATAAATTCCAAAATATAGTGTTCTTGAAGGTTTTTGAAATTTCGACCTCGGGCCCACGCGTTCGGATTTTGAAAATTCTCGAAGGAAAGAATTACCTGAATCCTAAGGATCGTAATTAACTAATTTATTTAGGAATTCATGGCTAAAAGGGATAATTCACTAATTATCAAAGCCCTAAGAATTTCTACCCAATTTTCCCCATGATTTTGATATTTTTAAGAACAAAGTTAGATGAATTCCATGAAAAATTGATATAGAGAAGAAGTCACTCACCTTAGATGATAGTGGCTTTGGACAGCCTTTTCCCCTAGCTCTAAGATGCTTCAATGGAGTTTGGAAATTGGAAATGAGGAAGAAAGCTCGCAATTGGGCATTTAAATGCTGCCCAGAAAAACTTTCATTGCGATCGCGGTATCAGGCCTGCGATCGCGACATCAGGCCTGCGATCGCGGAGAACAAATGACCCTGGCCCTCGAGAAGCACTATGAGATCGCATAGATGGGGCCTACGATCGCGGAGGGAGGGGAGGTAGTCTTATGCGATCGCAGGAGTGAGGTCTGCGACCGCAGAGAGGAACATGCAGTAGGGGGTAGGTGACTTGTGCGATCGCAGGAGTGAGTCTGCGACCGCAGAGGATTGGGGAGGGGACCATATGTGATCGCGGGGTGGTGTCTGCGATCACAGAGAACATTGGATGGCCCAGCATAATTACTTCTCTGCGATCGCATCCCTGCTTCTGCGATCGCAGAGAAGGAAACCAAACAGAAAATTTCTGGTTTTTCTAACTTAGCTCCCGGGGGTCTAAAACACCTCCGAGCCCCCCGGGACCCCGTCCAAAAGCACCGGCAAATCTGTATTCATGATACAGACTCGTTCGAACTTCCAGAACATGAAAAACAACAACGGAACTCAAAATTCAACCCCAAAACCAATATAATCAAACTTAAGAACCTTGAAATTCTCGAATTCATTTCATTACGCTGAACGGGTCTATACTACTCGGAATGACCCCAAATTTTACAGATTAGTCATAAATGACTATACGGAACTATTGCCGGTCCCAAAATTCCATTCGGACCTCGATAGCATAAAGTCCCGTTCCAGGCCAAATTCTAAACTTAAGGAAATCCCGATTTCCATTTCGGGCGTCGAAACGCTCCCAGGTCATCAGAAACCCGAGCTGAACATACGCCCAAGTCCGAAATCACTATACGGAGCTACTGGAGCTGTCAGAACTCGATTCCGAGGTCGTTTGCTCAAAATGTTAACTGAAGTCAAACTTGGCCAAATAGGCCTGCCTTAAGGAACCAAGTGTTCCTAAACCATCCAATTTATTCCCAAATCCCGAACCACCCGCTCCCGCGAGTCATAAAGCACGAATAGCCGCTATGGAAGGTTTCATTTAAGGAAACGGGATCCTAACACGCAAAACGACTGGTTGGGTCGTTACAGACTATTTCTCTAAATGGGTTGAAGCACAGGCCTTCGAGAAAGTCAGGGAAAAAGAAGTTATAGACTTCATTAGGGATCACATCATATGCCGATTCGGGATACCTATCGAGATTGTATGCGACAATGGAAAGAAATTCATCGGCATCAAGGTAGCAAAGTTTCTCGAAAATCACAAAATAAAGAGAATCTTATCGACACCATACCATCCTAGCAGAAATGGGCAGGCCGAATCGATGAACAAGACCATCATTTAGAATCTGAAGAAAAGGTTGAACGACGCCAAGGGAAAATGGAGAGAAATTCTACTCGAAGTTCTTTGGGCATATCGAACGACGCCGAAGTCCAGTACGGGGGCAACACCGTTCTCTTTAGTATACGGCGTTGAAGCCTTAATCCCAGTCGAGGTCGGGGAACCCAGTGTCAGATTTTGATACCCGACGAAAGAATCAAATCACGAGGTTGTGAGTACTAGCCTCGAACTATTAGATGAGAAACGAGAAGCTGCCCTCGTTCGAATGGCCACTCAAAAACAATGCATCGAAAGGTATTATAATCGAAGGACCAACCTTCACCACTTTAGAATCGGGGACTTGGTTCTGAGAAAGGTCACACTCAACACTCGAGACCCTAACCAAGGAAAACTCGGCCCAAATTGGGAAGGACCATATCAAGTCCTCGATATCATCAGAAAAGGATCTTACAAGCTAGGCACGATAAACAGCGAGCAACTACCGAATAATTGGAACATCTCACTCCTCAAGAGATATTGTTGTTAAGGTATGGCATTTTCCTTTTTCATTTTCATTTTACACTAACTTATTTTCAGGTGTTCCAGCGAAGGTATCGAAGTTCTCATCAAGCAGGAGGATATTAGGACCTTAAAGCACGCGTTGCACTCCTTTTCCCTTCGACCGGTTTTTATCCCAAATCAATTTTTCTGTAAGGTATTTAACGATGCAACCGTTGTTCGTGCTGACTTAGAGTATCTGAGGTCTCTTTACAATCAACCTCGAATATTGGGGGGCAACACCCTCGGATGTTATATTTTCAAGGAAAATACTTCGTGTCAAAAGGGTCTCGATAGGAAAACTTTGTGATGGGCCAAACGGTCGAATGAACCGTGCCCGTGTAGATTAGTCGAACCCTAATGGAAAAACATGTACGCATGTGTGAACTATTAAAAGAAATACTTTTCCTTACCAGATATCTTATGCCTTAATGAAATTTTTTACTTTACAAGCTCCATACTTACAATTTCTTGTGAAAACTGGCTCAAGGGCCAAGTTCAACTACACCTCGAACAATCAACCCCATACTCGGGGACTATTGTCAAAAATCAACATGTTCAAACTATCTAACTTCGAAACCATAAGACCTCAAAGAGGCAACCCTTGATTTATAGGCCAAGGCCACCATTCTCGGGGACTAGCACTTTGAACAAGTTCGAAGTGTTATTGGGAAAATAAGCCCAAGAGGCATACCCAAAGGCTACAACCAAACTAGCGCGACTTGGATACGTCCGAATCCCGCAATAAAAACAGGCCTTCGAATTCTTTGAAAACCGGTTAAAAAAGGCTACCCTCGGCAAAATAATCAAAGGGCTTCAATAATATCAGCCCTCGAAAAACCTTAAGAAGTATCAAATTATTTAAATACAAATTTGTCCTAATTAATAAAAAGTAAAGGGGTTTCGATCAAATATTAAATCCTCAAAAAACCCAATGGGTAATAAATTCATGCTAAGGCACAACAAATTTTTTATAAAGTCTTTGAGACGAAAAGGGGAGAAGTCATTCTTCTAAGGCCATATCGGCCCGATTCAAAGAACCTAAGGGCCATTACATTTTAGAGTTCGAGAATACGTTCTCACTCAATTTGAACCTAAGGGTTCTACTACTTTGAGCTTGAGTAAAAATTCACTCGACTACGGTTCGAGAATCCGTTCTCACTCAATGCAAAACTAAGGGTTCTATTACTTCGAGTTAACTCAATGCGAACCTAAGGGTTCTATTACTTCGAGTTCAAGCTTTACTTGAACTCGACTATGAAAGAAATATTAGTATGACTTCGGTCAAATTGCCTAAATTCGAAGTCTTGAACAAAATTATAAAGTATGCTAAAATTTTACAAGGCACAAAAAAGGTTTGAAGTTATCACAAGACAAAACTTGATCAGGAATTCAAAAGGGAAATATTTTTATATACATACTTGAACCAAAGTATGTACAAAAGATCGACAAAGGTCCTACACAAACGAAAAAAAAGTACAAGTCCAAGTTATGCTCAAGGGCTACTTCTTCTTCGGGGGTATCTTCTTCTTCAAGCCCCTCGACATTATCGGACCTGTTCTTGTTGCCTTCATCATCATCATCGTCATCGAAAGAGACCAGCAGTCTGTCATCAACTTCATGCACCTTTGCTTGTGCTATCTCCTCATAAAGGTCAAAACCTCGAGCGTGGATCTCCTCGAGGGTCTCCCTCTGAGATTGGTGTTTGGCAAGGTCGGCAGTACAACTGTGCTTGAGCAGCCTCGACATCAGCTAGATATATGGACACCGACTTATCGGTTGCGACCTTAGCTTTTTCAGCCTCTATTTGGGCCTTAGCGAGTTCAGCCTCGAGCTCCTTGATCCTTTTTGCCTGAGACGAATTCTTCTCCCTAGCACTTCGAAGTTGGACTTCGGCCAATGACAGTTGAGACAAGGCAGCCTCTTTCTACACAACAAAGCGGTTCATGCCCTCCTTCCACCTATGGAAGTCAGTTTTAACTTGATCGACCTCCCCCCAAAACAACTCGATCTTCTCAATTTTCTATTGCGACTGAGACATCAAAACGTTAGCTTCCGCCCTTAGATTGAGCCCGTATTATTTCAAAAGAACAGTTACCTGCTCGTTCAGCTCGGTTTCCTTCTTACAGGCCTTGGACAAGTCAGCTTGGAGGTCCCTGATTTCTTCATCCTTCTGCCCACAGAGGAGCTTGAGAGCATTTCTCTTATCCGAAAGCTTCTGGAGATCGGCCTCACTTTGGTTCAGGTCGGCCCGAGACTTGGAGAAAGCTTATATGAGAAAAAATAGAAGTTAGACAAATGGAAGGAAAAGTAAAAGAAAATTACAACAACAAGAAGCAACACTTACTTGAGATAGAAGGTGTTGGGCCTCTTTGAAGAGGGTAGACGCATCGTTGAGGTCAGAGGCATCATCGACTCCGGTAAAGCAATCTCGAAAGGGATCCTCTTCGCTAGGGACTCTGCCTATGTCGGGGGTCCTTATAGCCCGAGCTTCCCTTATGGTCTCCTCGTAGAAAGTCGATAGAGAAGGCGAGTGACCTGCTATCACAGCCCCGAGTGAGTTGCTCGGGGTGCTCTGTTTAGTTCTGGGGGTCTCAAAACCGGCCCCCTCTGGTATGTTAGTTTCTGGTTGAGGGACAACTCGACCTCAGGCGATTCGGGAATTTCGCCCGAATTTTTCTTTGAAACCTCCTCATTACGAGGATGGGTCTTGAGAACCGCCTCTGGCTTTGAGGGCTGGGCGGCCTCGACGGTCTTCCTTGCTTGAATCATTAGCGCCGAGTCATCGCCCTCGCCTTTTTCTTTTTCTTCTCTCAGCTGTCGGACCGACTCTACAGTCAGAGCGATAACATTTCCCCTACGTCTTCGAGCTGGAGCCGTTTTAGGTTTGGGTCCTCGGACTCCGAGAACCTCTTCCTCTTGTTATCTTTCCTCGGATTCGGAATTGGGGACTTACCCTCTTCCTCGCTGCTCGGAGGCCTCAAAATTGCATCTTTGTTCAGGCTTGCACAAAAAGAAACTGGTAAGAAAAAAGAAACATGACTGATACCTCAAAAATAAGTAGAGAGAAACTCCCCATGGTTCTTCGCCTCCCATTTGCCTTTTGCCAAGTCGCGCCAGCAACGCTCAACATAAGAGAAAGTCGAGGCCAGTTTTTGGACCCAATCTTCGAGGTCAGGAACCGCTCAAGGCATCCAAGCAGCCGCCACACAATAAAAGAGGATTTTAAATGAAGCCAAATAATAGAAACATGGAAACTAACAAGTAAAGTGTTACTTACATTCCAGGTTTCACTTCTCGGGGAATGGCATTTTTTCCTTCGGGATGTGGTCACAGGTCCTTACTCGAACAAACCGACTCATCCACCCCCGGTCCTTTCCCTCGCTAATACTCGATAACAACGCCTTGGTCTCTCGACATTGTAGTTTGATCAACCCTCGAAAGATTCGAGGGCGGTAACCTGATGAGGTGGTCGAGGGTGAACGGCAACCCCTTGACTTTGCTGGAGAAGAATCAAAGCATGATCATGATGCGCTAGAAAGAAGGGTGAACTGAGCCGAGGGTCACTTGGTACCTCTTGAAGAAATCTATGATAACTGGGTCGAGGGGACCCAACGTGAAAAGGTAAGTGTAAACACTTAGAAACCCTTCCACGTGGGTGGTAATGCTTTCTTCAGGAGAAGGGATCTGCACAACTTTGTCTCCCTAGTTGTAATCCATTTTAACGTCCCCAAGATATCCCACTATTATCAAGCAACTATATCTCGATACGTGCTCACATCAACCAAGGACCGATGGAGGGTTCTCGATTTTGAAGTCGGACTTTGGAACACACGAGCTGGGAAAATACCCACTAGGGAGCAGTTCCACTGGCGTTTTATCGCCGGCCGGCCGGGAAGAAGAAGAAGAAGAAGCCTTTTCCTTTTATGGAATAATTTTGGAAGTTTTCGCCATTTACACGAGTAGAAGAAAGAGGAAAGTGTTGAGTTATGATGTTTTGAAACTAACAAAGACGGCCTAAGGAGTGATGAAAGGGAAGAGATTAAGAGAGTTAAAGACTTAGAAGAATTGATGAAGATGAAAGTAAAAGTTTTGATTCAACAAAAGAGGCCATATTTATAAAATTATGGTGACAGTTCGACGGCGCTAGTGGTCGACCGCCCATTGACGCGCATTAATGGTTTGGGGAACTGTACCGACGTGACGTTTCGGTCACTTCCATCTCTTATGCCATGAGGATGACATCACTGTCTATCGAGGTCATAAGAAAATCGAGGCTCAAGTCATTTCTTATCATTATATTCTAAGAAATGAGGGGACTATCTGTACACGGTAGAAATCGGGGCTACCCGATTTCACTATTTGATCGAGATTAGGACGTTACATCGAAGAGCTAGATCGTCGGTCCAAAATCGAAGCCTCTTTCCAGATCGAAGTCAATATCAATTGAGGCCAGAAAGGGACAGATTTCGAGTAATATCGGGATAACTTTGTAAAGGAAAGGGCGATATATACATGATTGATCGAGGATCATGGTGTGAATCTCGGAACGGATCAAATCTATAGCGGTTAATCAGCTGTTTATACGATTTTCTACTGTAATTAGAAGTATACCTTAATTAGGACTCCTCTACTATATAAAGGAGAATTCCATTCATTTGTAATCTTCATTGCTCACTGAGAAAAGTATATACAACCATTTCTTTCTTGCATATTGTTCTACTTATTGTTCATTAGAGTTGTTTTATTCCTTACTGCTATGACAATATCACCTCGAGGTTACTTCAATTCGAGGTCGAGGCTTTGCTAATGCACTTGTTTGATTTATTTTACAGTCTAATTCATCTATTTATTTTCTCGCTTATTAATTGGTATTGGGTGAAATCACATATCCTTAGAATAAATAATTTAATTGTTATCCAAATTTTAGAATAAATAATTATATTTTGTAAAGAGAGATAATACAATATTAGAGCAAACAAAAGTCCATTTAAAAATAGAATAGCTATTTTACCATATATTGGGAATATTCCATTATCATAAAAAGGGAAAACAACGAAGCTTTGTAAGAGAAATCATTAATGAGACCTTCAATTGCCATAGAGCATTCAATCCCTTTGTTAGAGAAAGTTTCAGCCCTTTTAGGATTTACTAATATAAGTACTAGACATCGGCTGGGACAAAACAAATTGAGCACCGCTTCTTTGGTACGATAGATAAGGATAACTAATTTCAAGACTAAATTTAACAAGGGTTTATTTCATATTTGGATGGTAGAAAATTGCGGTATAATTAATCCCGAGATTAGCTATCTTGTGATTGTAGTATTTTTAATCCCCATGAAAAGGTGGAATAATTAATCCCGGAATAACTAATCATGGGATAATTTCTTTCCAACCAAACAACCCAACCAAGATCAACAATTGACGATTCTGACCCGTCTGTTTTGGTTAGTAACCGAACCCGCTGCGACTTAAATGCTCGGGGGCTGAAATTGACACTTCTAAATCTAGGGGCGTTTTCATATATACCTATTTTTGGAGCTACCATTGAAGGTATACCCGCATTACATAAGATTTTGTAAAGTGTACTCACTCGGATATGAAGCAGTTCAATCTCTTCAATGCTCTTTAGAAATCAATCTAAAGTTCTTTTATCTTTCAAATGCAACTTCTAAAATTTAAATCTTAAGTTCTGAAATATAAGCTTGTTCTCTGAATTTTAACAATTCAATACACGATTCAATGCGCAAATCTACTCCAAATAAATTCAAATTTAAAATATAATTTTTAAATATCATAAAAATAAATTTTAATTATTAAATTGTCAACCGTAATAAATTTAACAAATTTATTTTGCAGCTAAGAAAGGAGATGAAATTTTAAGCACAAAGAAGAAGAAAATTTCAGTAAAGAAAAAGAGAGAAGTATATATATATTTAAAGTTATCCAAAAATAGATAAAAATTCACATGAAAATTTTACCTAATTTTGCACATATGGTTCCTATGGGGATTCGTCATACATGGGCAGCAAAATGCAAATTAAACACGAGTCCGTTAAATTTGATGCCTATTTTGGGTTCCTCAAACCCTGGGGCACCGCTTTACTTTGACCTTTCCTTCCTCCCTCCCTCGTTCTCCTCTTTCTTCTTCTACTAGCGAGTAGCGACCCAAAATATAAACATACAAGAATAAATAAATCGAGAATGCTATTTGCAAGGGGTTTGTCTCAGATTTCGAGACGCAGTATCAATAGATGTCGATGGCTATGTCCCCAGCGACAACAATTTCACCATTCCAATCACTTCTACTCTCCCATTGATGTTTCTCATAAGGTGAAATTAATCTTATGTTTTTCCTTTTATTTTTTGTTTCTGAGTTCTGTTCTATTAGTTATTCTTACTTATTGTTAGCTGTAATTGGGAATGGATATTTTTTTTTTTACTTTAGGGCCTTGATCTTCTTCTTTTTTTTTACTGCTCAGAAAATTGATAGTTGCGCTGAAGTTTATTTTCGGATTATGTGATTTTATTTTAAAAGATTTCCAATCAATCAACCATACCTCAATCCCGTTTGTCAGGATTGGCTATATGTGTTTTTTTTATAACCGCGGTGGCTGGGCTAGCTTGTGTGCACCTTGACTAATTCCACGGGCTACTTGCTACCTGCTATCTCAACTATATGTGTGTTGGTTTTTGCTCTACTCAGGTCTATTTCTTTCCAATATGGTGCAATTTAGACTTTAGTAGGATCGTAGGAAATGCAAAGCTAATAGGACAAGAAAACATCCAAGTACTTGATAGGAAAACTACCATTTTCTTTTGATTCCTCTTTAATGATCTGGAATTTCTGCGAGGAGCTCTGTTCGAGAGGAAGCACTAGCTCTTAACTAGTTGGACAGTCTTAGTTCAGTTTGAGAAGTCAAGGAGGCACGAAGAGCTAGCAAAGAGTCTTTATATTTGACGTCCGAAATCAAGTGGGAGATTGAATTGAAAGGCCCCTTATTATGGATAGAGTGTTAGCGCTATTTTTTGAAATACGCACCGGTTCCAAGCGAACTTTGAGCTACACGTCGTGTGTGTGAGTTGGGGGGGGGGTTGAAAGGGTTGACACTGTTGCGATAGTCCATGTAGGTGTTCAGTGTTGCACTCAAATGATATGCTCAAGCACATTATTTTGTGGTCAAGGACTTCTATGGTTACATAGCGAGCATGTTCCACCATACTTCGAATTATGAGAAATCATTATAAATCGTCTACTTTATGTCGGTTGTCAACCTGCCACAATCATCCTCCTTTATACGTGTTTGAGACCGTCAACATGAGTTCTCATGTGTGGAGTTAAACTTGAAAAAGGAAACAAGAAAAAATGAAAGGAAGGATGGACATGATTAGTTATATAAGGTTCAGTTAGGTCATAACTTACACCTTTCTCTAGTTATTTTTCCTTTAAATGGTCTCTTCCTGGGCAACGAGGAGAATGACGAGGATGTTACTCATCATTTGGAGCGGGGTGGATGAAATGGAGGCTCGTTTATGGGGCCTGGTGTGATAAGAATGTGCCACCAAGACTTAAGGGCAAGTTCTATCGAGTGGTGGTTCGACGGACTTTGTTGTATATGGCTGAGTATTGGCCCGTCATGAAGTCCCATGTGCAGAAAATGAAAGTAGTTAAAATGAGGATGTTGAGATGGATGTGTGAGCATACCGGAAAAGATTAGGATTATTAGGGAAAAGGTGGAAGTGGCCTCTGTGGAGGACAAGTTTGGGGAATCGAGGTTGAGATGGTTAGGGCATTGAAGAGGAGAGACATAGATGCCCGATTAGAAGGTGTGAGCGGTTGACCATGGCGGGTCTGAGGAGGGTAGGGATAGACCAAAGAAGTACGGGGGAAAGGTGATTAGGTAGGACATGTTATTGCTTCAGCTTACCGAAGACATAACCCTCGATAGGAAGGTGGGGAGGTCGAGAATTAGGGTTGAAGGTTGAGAGGTAGTTGTGAGTTTATCCTAGGCTTACCACTGTTTTGGATAGCGTGCAGCGACAAATAGCGATGAGGGCCTGCTTTACTGAGGCGAGTTGCTCGCCTTTTTGATTTGAAGCGACAATTTATACAAAAGATAAAATATTATATATATAATTAAAAACTCGATAGCAATAATAAATTAATAAATATATCAATTCAAAAATTAAAAACTCAATAGATAGTCATAGTAGATTCATAAACTAATAGTCTAAAACAGCAACATCTATTCTTCTTCAATATTTTCAAATTCTTGAATTTCAAGAATGTTAGCGTTATATTGGCTATCATCTTCTTCATCCTCGGAGTCTTCATAAAAAAAACAGAGCTTATTCTGTTGAGTGCAGCAGCAATGATAAAAAACAGAGAAAAAAGAGAAGAAGAAGAAGAAAAAGGAAGAAAAAACATAGCAACACAGAATCTGTTCTGTTGCAGCAGCAACGATAAAAAGCTAGAGCCCAAAACAAAAAAGAAAGAAGAAGAGAAGAAGAAGAAAGAAAAACAGAGCAACACAGACTCTATTCTGTTGCAGCGGCAACGATAAAAAACAGAGCCCAAAACAAGAAGAAAGAAGAAAGAAGAGAATTGGACGGAGTCACAGAACAAAAACTCGAAGAAAGAAGGAAGAAAAGAGATGAAGAGAAGCGTACCTGATAAAGAAAGAAGAAAGGAAATCGCTAGTCTATGTGGGTCTGCTGTCGACTTGAAGGGGAAATAGTAAAGAAATCGCGAGCCCTAATTTTTTGTTTTAACAGATCGCTGTTGCTGCCTTCTTCTTTTATTTTTTGCAAAAAGCAACGCTACAGCTCGCCTCACGCTACAGAGGCAGAGGCGCTCGCCTCTTTGAAAGCGCTACGCCACACTGTAAAATAGCGATGGCAGCTCGCATCGCCTCGCCTCACGCTATTAGCGCTGAGGCGAGCGCTGTTTACTACACTAACCAGTAGTAGTAGTATTTTTCTTACATTTTCTTATTTCTGGTTTTTTATTATTACATGTTGTGTCATTCGCTTCGCAACCCTATTACCTTGTTGTTGTTATTGTTTGTTGTTTTATTTTCGCTATTCCTTGATCCGATGGTCTATCAGAAACAACTTATCTACTTTCACAAGGGAGGGCTAAAATCTGTGTACCCATTATACTCCTCATACCCCACTTGTGGGATTACACAGAGTATGTTATTTTTGTTGTTGTTAGTTTTCAACCATGTGTAGAAAGATATAGGACGCAAGACCTAGTGCTTGCCGGACTTGATATCTCTCTTTCATTCCCTTCCCTGGTTCCATTTTCTCTATTTTTGGTGTATTGTTTGTTCATCTCTTAGCTTAAGAAAGATAGTCAATATTAATGTGGTCTTCTTTTCTGATTCTTCCAGTCATTTTTTCTTGTAAGCTCTGTTTCAAAGGTTACACAGTTTAATTGCTCAATTTGCTGCTGTTATTGCTAATTTGTGACTTTTTGTGCTTTATTATGACTGTTTTTGGTGATTATTAGGTTTTGGGTTGCAGAGTAATTCATTCATGGGTTTCTAATGCTCTTAGTGGTATTGGGCAACAAATTCATCATCAAAGCACTGCTGTAGCAGAGGTTTGTATAGCATTTTATTTCTTAAATCTACAGTTATCATGTTATGTCCAGTCTTTTTGCTAACATTGTATTTCAATGTCATTCCTCTTACTTTGCTTCCTCACTGATGGATCTTATGGTTTATGCATCTGTAATATGTTGTGATCGAGTATTTCAAGAAGGAGATTGATGACATGGTTTATACAATTGTAAAATTATTAGTAGTTACTTCTCCATATTTAAATCAAGAGTATGTGGACCTGAAGGGCCTTTTCTTTATTCCTTTCCAGTGGTCTTACCTTATTTCTGGATAGCAAAACTGATTCAAAATTGTACCTAAAGCTTTGTACTAGTGGATGAATTTTCTTGAGTCATGAATGACTTGTCTGTATTGTTATGTTGAGCTTCCACTTTAAGGACTTCTCAGAGTAATTTGAGGTTCTTTCTAATGCAAATCATCAACTCTTTTATTTTTCTATCTTGTCCGTTCCTCGGGTTTTCTTTTTGAATCCCCATCCTTTATGTAATTGCCAAAGGATGATATGTTTCCCACTCTTTGCTATTGTCTCTCTATCAGGAGCAAGTGGACCCATTTTCCCTTGTTGCTGATGAATTATCCCTTCTGACGAACAGACTGAGATCAATGGTAGTTGCCGAGGTATATAACTTTTTCCTTGGTTTGGTGATTGCTAAATTCATGGTGCTAGATGACAACCTGTTTCATTTGTATACAGGTCCCAAAGCTGGCTTCAGCTGCTGAGTATTTCTTCAAAATGGGAGTAGAAGGAAAGAGGTTTCGACCCACAGTATGAATGATTTGTTACTCCAAAGCTCAATTTTCATGTGTACTATACATTTATCCTTAGTTCGCTGCACAAGCTCTTGCGCATTCCAAAGAAAGAAGCTTTCATAGTCATCGAGTTATTGTTAGAAAAACAAAATCCACATTTCCTTTATAAAGGCTGCATAGCTTTCGAAAAAGTGTTGATTCTCTTAAATTACCGAGTATCTTCCCTTTTATGAAAACTAAGTGACTGGTGCTTAGTGCAAAAAATTAGACATGTGGTTTTGAAATAGCAGAATTGTTGATTTAGCACTTTTCTTTCTGAAAGCTTAAAACATGTTCTACTTACTGAAATATAAGGAAGAACAAGAATTTCCCTTAGTTGCGTTTATAGTAGGCTCACTCATGATGCTACAGCAGAAAATACCAGACTGAGAATCCAACATTCACTTGTCTTTTGCTTCAAACAACAACAACAACAACAAACCCAGTTTAATCCCAACATGTGGGGTCTAACAGACCTTACCCTTACCTAGTGCAGGTAGAGAGGCTGTTTCCAATAGACCCTCGGCTAAAAAAAAAATACCAATAAAAATCACATACCGTAATACAGGATAAATAGTATCCAATAATAATAACAACTTTGGATAATTATTGTACACATCACTTTTTGGACACAGCTTTGGATAATTACTGTAACATTGAATTTATAGTATAAGATGGGATCAAACATATATTTAGAGGTTAAGATGACAAAGTAGTTTGAAGCCTTACATTTAGAGTATAAGATGGCAGCAAATATAAAATTAGAGGTTAAAATGACAGAGTAGTTTGAAGCCTTACGTTTTGAAGAATGGGATGGTTGAGGATAAGTTTCTGGTCGAAGGGAGATGATAATGCAGGTCTGAGATTCACGACAAGATCAACCACGTCTGCTGCTTTCTCCAGGAGAGATAACAAAAAGCTTAAGCTGCAAAACAAAAGAATGTGAATAGAGCAGGGATAAGATAACATGAAAGACTGAAGAAACAGCAAAAGTTGGCAAACCAAACTAAACTGAATTGTATTAAGTATTAACAACTTGGGCCTTCTTTTGTCTTTTTTTATTTATTTGCATTTTAATAGAATATAACAGTTTCATGTTATATATGAGCAAAACTTGAGGAAATAATTCTCTTTTTATTAGATATGCAATTTTTGATATTTTATTATCTAATGAGCAATGGTGTTCATTTTAAGGGGTATGAATTGAAGGCTTTGTATTAACTGAAGTCCTTGTATTTCCAATTTAAGTGCATTTGTGGTGGCCATGCAGATAGCACCCTCTTGAAGTATTATACTTCGGTGGTGCTTCTTGTTTGCTTTAAGTGGTTCATTGTACAGTTGCTTAGCCAGATCCATGATATGTAGATTTTTTCAAGTTTGTTTCATGTCAATGTAGCATTCATTTTTCAGCTCATGATTTCATACATCCTCAAAAGCAAATACATGGGTGCACTTTGTTGTAGGTTCTGCTGTTGATGGCGACGGCACTGAACGCACCAGTTCTTAGACCCCAAATGGATGTTGATTCTTTGTCCAGGGATTTGCGTACCAGGCAGCAGTGTATAGCTGAAATTACAGAGATGATCCATGTAAGTATTCTGTCTCTTTTTCCTGTTAGGTTGTAAAGACCATAAACTGGGTTGTTAGATGACAAGATTTTAATATGTTCAGGACTTTGGTACTAGTGTTTGATACAACACAGATACCAAATATATACACGTACTACTTAATACGAGTTTTATGGGTATTTTGAAGGTTGCATGCAAAAGTACCCTGGTCGATGCATGGAAGGTAAAATGAAGAATTCAGATAACATAGATGAAATACGCATTTAGAGGATTTTGTGTTATATGTATAGATGTTAAATTCATGAAAAAGAACTCATATATAAACCCGATTGGTAAGGAAGCAACAGGGAAACATGGGGTATAACTGATATATCTCACCTGATTTGTAAGGAAGCAACAGGTGGGAGTAATCTATAAGAGAAGTTCCACATAGTATGTTAAGTACTAATTAACAATGCATCAAAAATTGCAATTGCTGGGAATATTTGGGAGTTCTGTTCTGAACTTGAAGGACAGCTATGGGATGTTAATTTCTTAAAGGGTGCAGATCATGTCTTTCTCGGGTAGAGATGCAAGTTGTTTGTGCTGGTCCAGTTAGTTGTATAAGGTTGACCTCTCTCGGTTTTACTTTTCCAACAAAAAAGCAGTTGGAAACAGACCCTGTGAGAATTCACTGGGTTGGAGGGATCATCGGAAACAATCTCTCTGCAGGTAGGGGTAAGGCTTGCGCACACACTACCCTCCCTAGACCCCACTTGTGGTAATTCACTGATGATGTTGTTGTTGTTGCAACAAAACAGCAGTTGCAGCTTCCAGCTGTTGCCCGCTTGTTTGATTTTCTTTTGTTTTTGGGGAGCAGGACAGAAACAAGTTTCTCTTCTTTTTTGGGTCCCTTCTCCTTAGATGCTCAATGGGCCAACTACTTGGCATGGTTGACACAGATATGGGCCTACATCCAGAAAAACCCGCATGGCCACTTAGTTGATGTTTCATTTTCTCTCCTCTAATCCAGATTAGTTTATTAATTGGTCTCAAAATGCCATTTCATTACAACTTTCTTCATGTCAAGTTTCTTTTTTTCACTCTATCGTAGGTTGCCAGCCTACTCCATGATGATGTACTAGATGATGCTGACACACGACGTGGGATAGGTTCTTTAAACTTTGTGATGGGAAATAAGGTACGTTCTACTTTCTTTTCCGAAATATGCCGTTCCCTGTTAGTTTTCCTTATAATCCAAGCAAGCAGATGTTGCAGTAGTGAGATGGCCAATGTTCATATCAATACCTAGATGAAGCAAGTATAAATTTGTAATCTTTCTGTTCCATCTTAAAGGGCGCTATTTAATTGACCAAGGAGTTTAAGATGTTATTTGACTTGTATATACTCCCTAGATGGCAAAGTCAATATTAAAGTATTTGTAAGAGTTATTGCTTAAGAGACGGATAAGTGCATTAGTCAACATTCGAGGACGAATGTTCCAAAGGAGAATGATGTTACACCCCATGTTTTCGTACGTGAGAATACGTCGTAAGTCAATTGATGTAAGCTCAGAAATAAGATTATATTTGGAAGCATATAAAGTAAGTTAATCATGTTACCTTGAAGGTTACAAATATTTAAGATCATGAATTACGAGTACCAAGAGGGTTGGAAAGCTTAGAAGCTAAACCAATTGAAGAAAATAAGTTTGGTCGGAAGTCGACGAGTTTGGAATGTTATAACATGTACTTTAGGGTGAGACTATGGTTCATTACATGATAAGGAGGTTATGCTATGAGTTAATTTTTGTCGTATGATTTGGCAAAGGTCTTCACAAGTTACATTCATAAATTTGTTGAAACTTAGGTCAAATGTAGCTGAGCTTTTCTGCCAATATACTTAGAATTAGGGGATGATCTACCTACCAAATTGAAGATCTACGAGTCTAGTTTCTAACGCATTTAATCGTTTGTCAATACGACATCGTAGTAGTGAGATATTCGCGTTTTCGCGAGACTGCGCAAAGCAGCTCCCATGGGACCCACAAACTCGGTGTAAACTCCAGCTTGTATTTAAGTCAATTCTAAATCGTTTTCACTCTTCTTTATCGTCAAAAACAGTTCCTAAACCCTCCTAAATGCTCTCCAATTGTTCCTCCATGATTCTAGGATGAAAACCTGAGATAAAAACATGAATCCGACGCTAGAAACCCCGTGGCGCTTGCTAGATCGTAGTTCTTCATCTTGCGGCTGTTTTGGAGGTTTCTTCAAAGTGAAGTAGCCTCAGGTCTCGTCTGGTTCTTGTTGATTAAGGTAATAATCAGTCCCTCCTTCATACATATTAGATTTTCAAGGTGAACTACAAGTGTTTACACTTTAACTTGAACACCAAAAGTTGATTCAAGAAGAGAATACAACACCTATAGTGTTGTGGTGTCATTGAGGATAATTGTGGTTTGTGTTTGATCGAAATTTCAAGTGGTTGATACTGTCTAAGGTGAGTATAACAACCTACTAATTGTGCTTAAGCTTGCTTGTATGTTGGTTAAGTTGTTAGGATAATAAACTACAAGATAATACTTGGATTAACTTAAGTCACTTATATGGTGTTGTATTGCCATTGAGGGCTGTTATAAGCAAAATATAACTTGGATTCCAACTTGAAGCTACTGTAGGAGGTATGTGTATTGTGTTCTTGCAGGTGCTTTAAGGTTATCTTGATGTTGATTAAGTTAAATGGTTGGACTAGTGAATAAAGTTGCTTATTGAAGAAAGTTGGAGTTGTGGATTGTTTCCTTTGTTATAAATATATGGTATAAGGATGGAATCATTGATGAATTACTTCAGTATCATATTAATGATGTTTTTAAGTTAATGTAAGAAGTCTATAAGGTGTGTTATGGGTTATACGGATTCCAATCGAGCTTGCCGCTCGAAATGATTGTTGAACTAATTGGAGAGCTTATTGTGAATTATATTGTTGTAGTTTGGGTTGTTTGGTGACTTTTGGTTACATATTGGATGTAGTTAAAACAAGGGAGGTGTTGTCCGTTTTCTTGTAGAATATTGGTTTTGAAATATGAGAGTTACAATGCTTATATGATGACGACGAAGTCGGGTTACTCATTATAGACGTAAGAAGATCACGTTGAGCTTGGTTGACAATGGGAGAGAAGATTGCAAAGGTATGTTAAGGCTCTTCCTTCATTCTTTCACTTCTCACGACCCAACCTATGGGCCGCGACGGGCACCCGGTACCTTACTCAACAGAGTACCAACATAACATATCGTATCATGGGTAAATGGGCCAATGGGCCGTCATGAGATAACAAGAATAAAATATAAGTGCAGACTAGAAATAGGATGACCCAACATTATATAGAAACTTATACATGTGACATACGGGCCTATAAGCTGACATGATCATTTGTAAACTCAAAACATATGCCGACAAGGCCATACAAGTATCCATATATCTGACATCTGTCTACAAGCCTCTAAGACTACATAAATGTCATATAGGTCGGGACAGGGCCCCGCCATACCAGTCAATACATGTCCCAATCATACTGACCAAATAGGCAACTCCAGAGCAAGTGGAGTGCAACAACACCTTCCACTGAGCTGATAGCCTACTAGGAGGACTGTCAACCTGTATATCGGGACCTGCGGGCATGAAACGCAGCGTCCCCAGGCAAAAGGGACTTCAGTACGAATAAAGTACCGAGTATGTAAGGCAGAAGAGCATAAATAAGTACAATAATGTAAAGAGAGATTGTAGCATCTGAGTGCCTCTAAGAGATAGTGACATGAAATGCGTGATACATATATATATATATATATATATATATATATATATATATATAAGCTTTTAAAACATACGCCTCTGTGGGCATCATCATCATCATATCATACCCGACCGTAATAGGCTNCGTGGAGCTCGGTAAAACCCAACTAATCAGTGGTTGCACAATAGGTACCGTACTCGACCGACTATAGTGCGACTCGGTAGAGTAAAATAGATACTATATATAATGCATGCTGGACTCATGGAATCACGCTCTAAACCTTTTGGAGTGACGTAAGGTAATTACCCCTTCTATTAACATTATGGACATCATACTTTCTTAGAATAACTTTGCAAGGAACGAACAACATGGTCCACCTTAGTTGCTAGGAGTAGATTCATTATGAAATAGCGTATCGTCTACATTCGTTTCACTTTAGATCATGCCAAAAGAATGAAGGAAGAGCCTATTGCAATCTTCTCTCCAGTTGTCAACCAAACTCAATATGATCTTCTTACGTCTACAATGAGTAACCCGACTTCGTCGTCATAATGTAAGCATTGTAACTCTCATATTTCAAAACCAATATTGTACAAGAAAACGGACAACAACTCCCATGTTTTAACTACATCCCATATGTAACCAAAAGTCACCAAACAACCCAAACTACAACAATATAATTCACAATAAGCTCTCCAATTAGTTCAACAATCATTTCGAGCGATAAGCTCGATTGGAATCCGTATAACCCATAACACACCTTATAGATTTCTTACATTAACTTAAAAACATCATTAATACGATAATGAAGTAATTCATCAATGATTCCATCCTTATACCATATATTTATAACAAAGGAAACAATCCACAACTCCAACTTTCTTCAATAAGCAACTTTATTCACTAGTCCAACCATTTAACTTAATCAACATCAAGATAACCTTAAGCACCTGCAAGAACACAATACACATACCTCCTACAGTAGCTTCAAGTTGGAATCCAAGTTATATTTTGCTTACAACAACCCTCAATAGCAATACAACACCATAGAGGTACTTAAGCTAATCCAAGTATTATCTTGTAGTTTATTATCCTAACAACTTAACCAACATACAAGCAAGCTTAAGCACAATTAGTAGGCTGTTATACTCACCTTAGACAGTATCAACCACTTGAAATTTCGGTCAAACACAACCCTCAATGACACCAACACTATAGGTGTTGTATTCTCTTCTTGAATCAACTTTTGGTTTTCAAGTTGGAGTGTAAACACTTGTAGTTCACCTTGAAAATCTAATATGTACGAAGGAAGGACTGGTTATTACCTTGATCAACAAGAACTAGACAAGACCTGAGGTTACTTCACTTTGAAGAAACCTCCAAAACAGCCGCAAGATGAAGAACTACGATCAAGCAAGCACCACGGGGTTTCTAGCGTTGGATTCATGTTTTTATCTTAGGTTTTCACCCTAGAATCATGGAGGAACCATTGGAGAGCATTTAGGAGGGTTTATGAACTGTGTTTGACGATAAAGAAGAGTGAAAACGATTTAGAATTGACTTAAATACAAGCTGGAGTTTACACCGACTTTGTGGGTTCCATGGGAGCTGCTTTGCGCAGTCTCGTGAAAACGCGAATCTCTCTACTCCGATGTCGTAAGTGGAAGAGAATTTAGAGTGACGATGAAAAGTTAGTTCGATAGAAAAGATACCAGAAGCAAGTTTAAAATATAGTTAAATAAGTCGAATTCTTGAAACTTGTGAAAGTTGTATAGAAAAATACTATTAATGGAATAGTGTCAAACATTTTGAACATCCCAATTTGAAAAAATAGAAGTGTTCAATAAATTGAATCAGAGGGAATATCTTAGATCACTGAGTAGAACATTGGATATGACATGCTTACTGCAGGCAGCGGTATTCTTTTTCTAATTATGAGATTATTGGGAGCAGTCAGTTTTAAATTATAGTAGGCCAAGTGATAAAGGAGGGTCATGACTCATGCTTTCCTCTTGTGTGGAAGAGCACTTTTCATCTGTGGGTTATTTTTAACTAAAGTTTACTGTTATAAAGTGGGTTGCTAAATTTTGTGACCTTAGTATCTGCTGAACCCTATTATCTCTTCTCCTATTTGATGCAGTTAGCTGTATTAGCTGGAGACTTTCTGCTTTCCCGAGCGTGTGTGGCACTTGCCTCTTTGAAGAATACTGAGGTATACCTTGTCTTTTCCTCTTTGCTCTAGTAAAACATCAAATATTTTTTGCAGAATTTACAAGAGTGGAACCATACTGTTCATAATACTCTTATTATTAAGGCTTGTTAGTTGTTATGTTCTATTCCTATTTATCAGAAGTTTCTCTTTTTCTGCAGGATGTATATCATTCTACATTCTTTTGTATACAAATTTCTCGATGGACAAAACTAAGAATTTTAACGTGTCAAGGATTTGGGTTTTGACACTCCTTTAACTATTGAGCGCTTGTAGTTTCATGAATTTTAATCTCTTATGGTTGGTGATTCTTTTGTCACTTGATATAAATTGTATCGCAAAACTTAGGGTTTTGCTTTTGTTTTATTCCAGTCCAGCAACTCTATATAGGTTTTTTCTTTTCCTATTAAAAATACCACACTTCTTTTTAATTTCCTGCCGGTTTCATTCACGCCTCTTATTTTGCGTCTCCTCCCCAATTAAAAAAAGAAGAAGAAATAGACGAAAAATGGCAACATTAGCAAACAGGGAAAGGATTCTAGCTAGAACACTGATTTTTGTTAAGACTTCTGTTGCTTTATTTTCAGTTATACCTCTTGCTATCCTCTTTTGAGCTCTGTTGCTGAGATCTTGTGACGTGTAGGTTGTATCCCTTCTGGCAACTGTTGTGGAACATCTTGTTACTGGAGAGACAATGCAAATGACGACTTCTTCTGATGAACGTTGTAGGTATGCTGGTTCACTGCTGATTAGCTTTTAATGTACCCTGATTGAAATTAACTCAACTGAAATATGTCGATATCTCGAGATACTAGAAAATTTCGTGATTCTTAACTAGAAATTTTGTCTTCCCCATTTTGATCATATAAATTATTACATCAGCGCCTTTTTGCTCAACTTATTTTGAAAGGTTTTGGAGATGCCATAGCAGATAGGAAGAGGCTCATAGAACGTTGTCGAAAAGGAAGAGGCTTATAAAATAGTAGTGTCTGATTTATTCAATAAATATCTTTAAGTATGCAAAAAATGCTCTAAGTTGATTCTTTCAGCGAGTAGCTAACTGCAGTTAAGTGTTACTTCTGGCATTTTACTTTCTGGTGTAGTGAGAAAAAGAGAGAAGGGAGAATGGAAGAGGAAGAAATACTAATGCGGAGGGCGGGGAGAGAGAGAAAGAGTAGGGGAGTGGGGAATGAAGAGAGAAGGGAGGAGGGGAAAAAGAGAGATTCTAATACTCAAAATAATTCCTTAGGTGTTCCTCCAATGTTCAAACAACATACATAATGTCCTATTTTTTATGTTACACGAGTTAATTTATGGGTACATATGGATATGGGTGTCTGCAAATCTGCTAGGCGTACTCACACCCATATCAATTGTCATACCCGCTCTACACAAGTATGTCAAGGCATACAAAGGATCCGAATACCATAGCCTATATTTGGAATAGGAAATCTTGAAAGGCTGGAACCACTGTTCTTATGAACTTTTTGATAATATTTATAAAACAGAGTAAAGCAGAAGAAATCAAGAAGGATAGGTAGTTAAGATGTGGAATATGAGAAAATTAATGAACAAGAGTTTTTCCTTCTTCTTTCACTATCTTTTGTAGAATCCGAGATTTTTCTTTTTCTCTTTTATTTATTTAATTCCTTGTATCGTCAGTTTAGTAGAAGAAGGGGATCCGGGGTTAATATTGCTGGCGACATAACATTATTAGAACATTAGAACAGAGGATGTGATAGATTTGAACCTCATTACTTTAGGAACAACACCTGTTTAAGAAATGTTAAGCCTGGGAATCAACTCATCAAAGAAAAAGTTGCAAACAGATATATATGAATGAACTAAATCATAATAAATTTCTTTGATAAGTGTGCTACTACTACAAACAAAAGGATGCTTGCAGATGGAGAAAATAAGGCAGAGCTTGTATATCTCTCACACAGCATTACATTTAAAATTTAGGGTGTTAGGCGTCATGTCTCCAATAAATGGGGTATTTCGTGTCAACTGATGCATACTAAACATGCACTTCTCCCTAGCTTTCTCACCTAATGCCTTAGCTGGTCAGAGTATACCCTAACTTCAGTAATATCATCTCTGTTTTAGGACACCAGGTGTTTTACTCATTTGTCCCCAAATAGTTGCAAAAACATTCTATATGAGATGGAGGGTTGTGGGATCTTGAAATGTCTAATTTTGGTGAAAAGGAGTTAAAGGGACATAAGCTTGCACCTCATGTCATATGAAACATCCATGTTAGTTGGTGTAGTTCTAATATTACGAAATATTAGATTTGAACCTCATTACTTTAGGAACAGAGGATGTGATAGATTTGAACCTCATTACTTTAGGAACAACACCTGTTTAAGAAATGTTAAGCCTGTGAATCAACTCATCAAAGAAAAAGTTGCAAACAGATATATATGAATGAACTAAATCATAATAAATTTCTTTGATAAGTGTGCTACTACTACAAACAAAAGGATGCTTGCAGATGGAGAAAATAAGGCAGAGCTTGTATATCTCTCACACAGCATTACATTTAAAATTTAGGGTGTTAGGCGTCATGTCTCCAATAAATGGGGTATTTCGTGTCAACTGATGCATACTAAACATGCACTTCTCCCTAGCTTTCTCACCTAATGCCTTAGCTGGTCAGAGTATACCCTAACTTCAGTAATATCATCTCTGTTTTAGGACACCAGGTGTTTTACTCATTTGTCCCCAAATAGTTGCAAAAACATTCTATATGAGATGGAGGGTTGTGGGATCTTGAAATGTCTAATTTTGGTGAAAAGGAGTTAAAGGGACATAAGCTTGCACCTCATGTCATATGAAACATCCATGTTAGTTGGTGTAGTTCTAATATTACGAAATAGGGGACATGTAGAAGATTTAGCACCTCTACTGTTTACTTAGAGTAAACGCGTCTTGATGACTTATGAAATACGTCATGTATGCGTTGTGCTAAAGATTGCTTACAATCTAGTTAATTATCTACATCCACTTCTTTGTTAGACTTGTTTTGACCAACCTTTCTCTGAAATTATTGTTCTCTGTCATCTTTTGCAGCATGGAGTATTACATGCAGAAAACATATTACAAGACTGCATCATTAATTTCAAACAGTTGCAAAGCAATCGCGCTACTTGCTGGGCATACTGCTGAAGTTTCCACGTTGGCTTTTGACTATGGGAAAAATTTGGTCTGTATAGTCTTCTAAGTTCTATTTGACTCAATATATCACTTTTAGGGTGCATGTAAATACTTAAAAGTTACTGTATGCATCTTTGATAACCTGACCACTGGTAGAAATTTCAGTTTGGCGGGATATGCAATTTCCTTTGTGATTGTGCAAATAAAGATTTCTTTATACCTTTCTCTGCCTTTTGGCTAAGATCAATTGCAAATAAAGACTGTTTAAGTAGTTTACCAGGAGAGTTCCCATGGTTTTGAGTTCCCCTTTTTTGTTTTTGGATAAGATTCCATAGTTCTGAGTTCTTGCTTTCTATGTCTATTCATGCAGGGCTTGGCATTTCAATTAATAGATGATGTTCTTGATTTCACGGGCACATCTGCAACCCTCGGCAAGGGTTCATTGTCTGATATTCGTCATGTAACCTCTCTGTCCTTGTCAATTGTTTCTCATGTCTTTTGAACTCATTTTAGTTGAACCTAAAAGAAAAAAAATGGAATTACAGTATGATAAGATATATGTTTATACGTTACGAATTAGCAACCAATTGTCACTCCACGGTTTTAAAATCTTATTATGATTATTGTCGTTGTTGTTACTACTACTATTACCGCCACTTTCACTACTACTACTACTAATATCACTACCACTACTCCACCACCGCTACCACCAACATGGCTGCTCCACTGCAATTATTTGATAGTGTAATTAGAATTCAACTACAAGTGAAAAGTTGCGAGCTCACATCTTTCTCTAGAATATTTGAAATTCGTGGGAATTGTTCTCTTTAGTGTATGAGTGAGGTATATTCTTCCTATCTACTCTCAGGAGGCTTCCTTTCTCTTTTTAACTGTAGTTCCAGCAATGATGAGCGTTAATGTTTTTGTTATCTTTCGTATTCCCAATTAAATTTTTCATCTGTGTGCCGTTCTTAGTTTCTTCTAGACTAAGGCTTCCAGATGTTATACAATCAAAAGTAGGTTTATACTCTTTCGATAATATAATTCTTTACATGATGTGCTCATTCACAATTCAACATCATGTCCTAAGAAGGTATTCTCAATCACTTTTCCCTTAGTCTTGAGTTCCTCTGTAACTTTTGTTTTTGTAGGGGATTGTAACTGCCCCAATATTGTATGCCATGGAGGAATTTCCTCAACTGCGAACGGTGGTGGACCGAGGATTTGATGATCCTGTCAATGTGGAGATTGTAAGCATTTTTCTGCTCATTTTTTCCTAGCACTTACTTTGACCACTGTAATAATTTTTTCCCAGCATCTCCATAATAACCTCTGTATTCATATTAACATTGTGGTTGAATGTCCGTGTACATTTGGCACGCTTTAGTGCAAATGATGATAAAAGATCTATGTTCCTAATTATAGAGGTCTTCTACCCTCTGAATATGTCACAATTTTTTATTGAGTCTACAGCTTTAGTTCTGTATTGAATTCCTCATTTTCATTTGTTTTTTAATTTCTAAATTAAGTATTCCCATCAACAAGAAGCACTGGCTGAGTGAAATTGGTTATTCCGAGTTTGTCCTTGTGAAGTTCAATGTTGGAATATTTTGTGATACAATCTTCTGTTCCAAAGTCTATTCCAGCTCTGGGGTTTGTCTTGTTAGTAAGCCGCCCATTGTGGTATACGGATTTTGGTTCTTGACTTTCAAATATGTTGGAGAGAATGTCTGCTGTTAGGGTAATGCTCGGGTCATCTGGATTTCTCTGTTGGCTTTTTATTACTATTTTTGTTGATGAAGATGATGTTATAAATGTGTTGTTGCCAGCATTTGTTTACATTCCTTATCCTGATCAGTGTTGGCTTTCTCGTGTAATGTCAAATTCTAGTAGTCGTGAATAATCAACCAAAATCTACCATGAAAATTGCAGGCTCTGGACTACCTTGGGAAGAGCCGAGGGATACAGAGAACAAGAGAACTTGCAAGAAAACATGCTGACCTTGCCTCAGCGGCTGTTGACGCTCTTCCTGAGAGCGATGACGAGGATGTTCAGAGATCAAGAAGGGCACTTGTGGAACTTACTCAAAGAGTCATCACAAGAACAAAATAAAGGGGAAAAAGGGACTCAGGTGCAGCCACACATTTGATTAGTGGACGAAAATTTTGTTTTAGGCTCAACACGTACTCCTGTATTTCAAGGGACAACAGACCCTATTTCTAGATCATGATTTTCTTCTAGATAGATAATTTATAATATTTTTTAATCCAATAATTATTTGATAAAACCCTTGATTTTTCTTTTTCATGTACTGGGAACAAATCTGTAGAGTAAATGTGATACACATGGATGTTGTAAAAGGTTATCCAGTTGAAAGTAAATGGATGTATCCTTTGCCACATAATGGCTGAAATGGCTATTGACTAGATATTGCATTCGGTTCCGTCTTTTATTACTAGGATTTGTCTGATTTTCGGTTTTGAGAAATTGTAATCCAATCCGATACCAAATATGTTTGCTTTTGTTTCCATTCAAAAATACTTGTTCTTTCAGTGTCTAGATGTAATTGTCCGTTCGTTTTTCTTTATAGTTTAACCAATCCAGGGATTTGCCATTTTCAGTTAACTTTTCTTATACCCTCCAAAGTGTTTTCTTTTCTGCTATTCCATCCTTTAATTTTACTTTGTTAATACCTCATATTTAAAAATAAGGGTAATTAAGTAATTGGCCAAAAAAAAAAAAACACAAACTAAGTAGGCGTTTGGCCATGTATTCCAATTTTTTTCTTGGAATTTGGAATTTCAATTGAAGATGAAGTTTGTGTTTGGTAATAATATTTGCAACATATTTGGATACTTTCTATTCAAAATCATGAAACATGATTTATACCCCACAACTTGTAAAATATATCAAAACTATCCCAATTTGATTATCCTACTTGAAATAAACAATCAAAATGCTATTGTTCAACATAGAAGATGCAAAATCAATATCACATTTTTTAATTCTACTAATACACCGAGAAGAAATTTAAGCCAAAGATAACATGAATATGAACAAGTTCTTTAATATTGGGGTATATCAAGAATTCAATAAAACCTACCTATTTTAAAAGATAAAATAAAAACAAAGATGAATTAATTGGTTGCTTGCATCACCAAGAATTTTAAAAGTCCTACGCGTTTTGTGTTTCTGTGGGTAGTTGTAGGTTAATAGTTGCTGGGGTCATTATATAAATTTTAAAAGTATAGAGTAAATTTATAAAATTAAAAACTATTGAAAATGCATTTTCAATTGAAAAACTGGTAAGAACCAATTTTTCAAATTTGAAAATGCATTTTATAATGAAATTAGAAAAAAGGTGTTGCATTTTATAACCAAACATTGTTTTCAAATTTCGTTTTTGGAAAAAAATAAAAACTTTGTATGTCCAAACGGGCTCTAACAAAGAACAAAACCAAAAAAAAGGAGAGATGCACTAAAATGGGCTGAAGCCCATCAGATGAGAATCTGGTAAAAAGGAAAAAGAAGAAACGGGACAAGGGGAGAGAGAAAGGGGATTTGATGAAATTCTAATAAAACAAAAAAAACTTTACAAGAACATAGAAGAAGAAGAAGGGTTAACTCTTGGTGCTTGTTCATAATTCTTCTAGCGGAGCCTCTTCTCTGGTTGAAAGGTTCACTTCCTTTCTACAATTTTGTTTGAGTTGCTTCTTTTGTCCATACAATCTTATTAAGCCATAGAAAAACAAATTAAAGATTAAATAGTTATGAGAAATATTATGAAAAATTTATGTCTTTTTCTGGGTTTGGCTCATCGCTTAGAGTAGAAAAGAACTATATGTAAAAAAAATAAAAAAAATAGTGTAGTGGTATTATTTTAGTTAAATGAGTTATATATTGATCTTTATCAAATTTGAGACATGATTACCGTTACCGAAATAAAATTACAAGATTTGATAAGAAATGATATGTCCACCATTATTTTGAAAATGCTTTTGTACGAGTTTTTAATGTTTACAAGAAAAAATATAAAATGAGAGGAGACTTTAATGGATTCCTTAGCTAATGGCGGGTTCGTTAGACCTTGTGCACATTGTATTTACAGATTATCTATTACAGTTATAGCCCTCACTAGTGGGAAGGTAGAACTAGCATACAGTTACAGTTTTTCCCTCAAGTAGGAACCTACAGTTATATTTGATTCCTTTTACGAAGGGGTCCACACAGTGATACATATTACATGATCCTTTCTTGGAAACCTCCCAAACCTAAAGATTTGCTATGAGACAGTGCTTACCGAGTTTATTATCGAATTGTTAAATTAACTTCTCTTACAGGAAACATATGATAAGACTGATTATTGTTTCTGAAAGGACATTCTTATGATATTTTCTGTATAATATACTAGCATGTTCTCTGACTTGTTCCAATTAAAAACGGTTGTGGTTAAGTATTATTGCTCACTGAGCTAGCGATTCATTCCCCGCTATTTTTTTTTACAGAGACATCAGTGGATGCGAGCGAGGATTTCGTTAATTAGAGTATACGAGTTGATAGTATCTGGTGAGCCTCGCACTTGTTCGCGCGGGCAACGAGTTTATTCATTTGTTATCATCCTTTCTTATGAACTCTTAGAGTTGCTCCATAGTCATTTTTATTAGCGTCATTCATTATTGGACTAGTTACTAGTATTGCACTTCTTTTCGTATTTTTGAGATGAGTTTAGTATTATTATGTTGATAAGGTTGGTAGTGATGGTGAAAACTCGTTTTTGGTTAGTTTATGAAGATTGTGAGTGATTTAGGTGAATATTGATTAATTGTTATTTGTTCATGAGACATGAAAACTTTTGGATAGTCCTAAAACAAGGGAAATTTTGTCCGATCTTTAGTAAAATATCGATGAGGCTTACTTGGGGGCACTTGCTCCTAAGCGCCGGTCATGATCCTAAATTGGATCGTGATAACTTTTGAAATTGAAAATTTTACCTAGCTATACTATGCTAGAAATTTATTTACTTTCACGAGAGAGATTTTAAGTTAATTACACTTTGATATGGAATTACCAATTATATACAAATGAGTATTTTTGTCTTCTGCTCTCATAAGGTCCTGTCGTCGCCGTACCAAAATGGACCTTCTGAACTTTGTTTTCGATCCCTTTAGTGATTTCGTCAAAGACAGCGTTAGGCTTGTTAAGAGGTGTCACAAGCAACATATAAGTTGTTAATAAGTTGTATGCTATATGAATAGTTGTATAGAATTTGTATTGAAATTATAAATATTCTCTTTTACGTTAAGTTGTATATATGTATTAAAATTATATTATAGTTTTATGAAAATTGTATTTATTTTGTATTCTATTGTAGTAGTATCATTTTTGTGCGAAAATTGTATTATAATTGCACAAAATTTATATTTTTAGTTGTATACTATTATAGTATAATTTCCTATATCAATATTGTATGAAAGTTGTAAATAAGTTGATTAGTTGTATGAATTTGTATTTTAAATTGTCAGTTGTTACATATATATATATATATATATATATATTAAAGAAGCTAAGAGATTTGTTATGTTTCAACATATTATTCTTATTCTTGATTTCTCATGTCCACTTGAATTCAAGAATGATTTGTTTATTTGAATTATGCTTATGCTTGGACTTGATAAAGCTATCGAGAGCTAATATTTTTCTTGATGATTATTATATTGGGGCACACTTGATGTATGAATTGAAGGTATTTCATGATAATTCCATAGCTTTTATACTCTTTTTTTTTTGCCAAGGGTATCATTAATTTTTGGTTTGAATTATAGATTTGTCTTGCTTGTTGGCTTGGATGCTTGGTTTTATCATAAATTTGTAAAATGTAGTTTGCTTGTTGGTTTGAGGCAATTGTTTATTCCCAAGTTGAAATTTTATTAATGGAGACTCCCTTTCTTTTATTTAAAGGTCCAAGTTTGAGGATGAATTTCTTTTAAGGGAGGGAGGATGATACTAGATAGTCATCAAGCACTTTAGATTCTAATTGGAGGCTACTTTCATAAGGGACGGACTATGTGTGCAATTTGGCTAACAATTAAAGATTACATTATATTTGGTGGCTATACATGTACTACTTAGCTCGCTAGTATAAATAGCCTTTAAAACTCCCATTTTACACGTAGCTTATTTCAATATTGAGATTATGAATTCCTTCACCGAGTATTATAGATGAATTCCTTTTAGAGATGGCAATGGGGCGTTGCGGGTGAGGGACGGGACAAGTTTCAAAGCTTGTGGGGGGGGGGGGGGGGGGGGGGGGGGGGTTAGTGTCACGACCCCAAATCTAAACTAGTCGTGATGGCGCCTATCGCGGAACTAAGCCAACATATTTAATACTCAAAACGTAAAGAATATTTCGTTTATATCATTACTAAACTGATAATCCATAAAAGTTTCGTTTAATCATTTTTAAAACAGATAAAGCTATGCCGAATGTATAAATACAACCCCAAGATCCCGGAGTCACTGGGTCACTAGCATCTAAAGAAAATACATAAGTATGACACAATATTTCTAATACAAAGTGAGTATAGGGAATGCAACTACTACAGAGATAAGAAGGAGAAAAGCAGGGTTGCGTACGCGTGTAGCTACCTTGCAAAATCTCCGAGAGTCCCTGGACAGATAATCAGCTCACTCCGCCCTAGCACCTGGATCTGCACACAAGGTGCATGGAGTAATGTGAGTATGTCAACTCAGTAGTAATGAAAGTAAATAAAGTCTGAGAACTACGAAACACATAAAACAAGTCATCAATCCACAACAAATATGGTTCTTCCTTCAAAATCATAGGTACAACAATTCATAATGCTTAAAAACCGATTTCAGTAAAATCCTTTGAAATTATACCTTTCAACAGTTTCCATATAAATTCAAGAAAATTTAGTATAAAAAAGATAGAAATCATAAATAGCCTCTCGGGAAAAACATATTTCATAAACCGCCCCTCGGGCATAACATCACTCAGAATCAGTCACTCAGCATACCTCACAATCACTCGGAATCAGCTCCTTGGGCAATCCTCAAAGTCACTCATGCCTCCCAACCACTCGTCGCTCGGCACTCGTACTCAGTAGGTATATGCGCTCGCTGGGGGTGTACAGACTCCGGAGGGGCTCCTACAACCCAAGCGCTATAACAGGCCATCTCGTGGCATAATCACTCAGGCTCTCGGCCTCTCACGTATCATAAACAGTGTAACATGTTGTGGTGCGCAACCCGATCCCGTAATATTCTCACAACATTGGCCCTCAGCCTCACTCAGTCAGAAACTCTCAAAGAGCCACTCGAGCTATCAGTAAAACGGGGTACTCGACCCAAAATATCATTATATACCTCAAAATAGTGTAAATAAGACTAAGCTTCGAAATCAGTTAAACATAATATGACTGAGTATAAATCATGAGTCAACACAGTGAGGAATAGCAGTAAGAAGCCCCCAAGGGTCCAAACATTTGGCACGAGGCCCTAATACGGCATTCAGCCCAAACATAGTAATAATCCTTAAAACATAAAATATCATATGATTTGTAATCAAATACGCAACTTATTAGTTGCTACGCGACGGACCAAGTCACAATCCCCCGACAGTGTACGCCACACACTCGTCATCTAGCATGTGCGCCACTCCAAAACAGTGATACAATGTGAAGTCTGAAGTTTCATACCCTCAGGACAAGATTTGCAGTCATCACTTACCTCAAACCGGATAAAATCTCTAGCCCGTGATGCTCTTGCCCCTCGATTCAGCCTCCAAATGTTCCGAATCTATCCAAAATCAGTATGTTATCATCAATATACGCTAAAGGAATGAATCCCATATGAAAATTATCAAATTAAACCACAAATCCCGAAATTGGTAAAACCCGGCCCCAGGCCCACGTCTCGAAATTAGACAAAATTCAAAAAATTATGAAACTCATTCACTCACGAGTCCAACCATACTAGTTTCATTCAAATCCGACTCTAATTCGATGATCAAATCCCTCATTTTATGAAGTTTCTAAAAATTTCCCCAAATTTCTACGTCAAAGTACTAATCAAATGATGAAATCATTGATATATTCATGTATGTTAACCAAATCAGAGTTAGAGTCACTTAGCCCGATGTTTTTTTCGAAAAACCCTCGAAAAATTGCCACAAATCGAGCTCCCTATGTCCAAAATGTAAAATAATGCCCTAAATCCCATTTATATAGTTCATTTTCTGATCTCCATTGCGCTGATAGAGGAATTATGGGCGCTGCAGCGGAACCAACCTCCGTGGACGCAAAAAATTAGCTCTGATCGCACTTGTGGAGTATGCAGTGACAGGCTTTAGTATTTTGGCCATAACTTTCTCTACAGGGATCCAAATTATGATTTCGTTAGCTTTCTTGAAACTAGACACGATGGGCTACAACTTTTGATTTGTATCATCTCCAAATTCCTTCTAGATCAAAAGATATAGGCTCCCGAAGTTAGACCAGTGAATCTGCAGATCATGCCCTGGAGCGCCTCAATGGAAATTATTCCTCCCAAGAGGAATTTCCTCCGCCACAGCGGAATTTTCCTTTGCCCTCAACGAAAAATAAGCACCAGAACCATGCCTAAGTTTTGGTAATGCCCGGACTCGCTCAAAACTCACCGAAACACACCCGAGGCCCTTGGGACCTCAACCAAACATGCCAACACATCCCATAACCTCATTAAAACTTAGTCGAGCCTTCGAACTACTCAACACGACGCCAAAACACCAAATCAACATCAGATTCAAGCCTAAGAATTTAGAAACTTCCAAATTGCCAATGATGCCTAAACCACCCAAACCACGTCTGAATGACCTGAAAATTTGCACACACATCCGAAATGGCACTACGAACCTGTTCCAACTTTCGGAATTCTATTCCGACCCCGATAGCTAATTTTCCACTGCCGACCGGAAATCGTCAAAAATCATATTTCGCCAATTCAAGCCTAATTCTACTACGGACCTACGAACAACATTCGGAACACACTCCTAAGTCCCAAATCACCTAAAGAAGCTATCCCAGCCATAAAAAACACATTTCGAGATCATTTATCTATAAGTCAACTTTCGGTTGACTTTTCCAACTATTAAGCCAACTTAAGAGACTAAGTGTCTCATTTATCTCCACAACCACTCCGAACCCGAGCCAACCGACCCACCACAACACAATAGAGCTGAGCCAAATATAATGAAGCAGAAATGGGGGAAACATGGATAAAACTCTCGGAACGACCGATTGGGTCGTTACATTCTCCCCCACTTAAACATACGTTCGTCCCAGAAAGTGCCCAGAATTGTTCCAAAAACCATCAAAATTGCCGTGTAATCCTACCATGCACATACCCGAGGGGTGATCCCACGTCACCCTATCCCATATAGGTCCGATAACACAACATAACTGAAATTTCACAATTCACCCTAGCCCATAACCTTTGAACCAATTTTCCACTTCCGAAATTGTCTATAAGATCAGAATCTCACATCCACACGTTGAATAAATCTGAACACGTTGTATCAAGACATAACCGTAATTCAAGATGAATATCACATGATATACCGCACAACTCAAACACTCATAGCGATAACTTCTAATCATAGCAGCTGCTCAAACAACCCAATGCCGGCAATACAATTCTCATCGATCAAAGCTTCGCTCTAACACCTGCATATACTGCCCATGATAAAAGGAACACAACTATAGCAAATTTTTAAGCCGATCAACATCAACATCCTCCCAAATATACCGCAATCAGATACGATCACACCCATTCTAGGTCTTATGACCTCATTTCATCCATCATGACCACTCTAGAGACATGCCACATCAGTACAATCTAAGCCACAACCCGTGCAATATGTGCACCAATAAGCAACAAGTCAAGTGTACTCAAACATAGAAAATGACTCCAACAAGAGAACTATCTCGCAAGTTCAACAAATACCGCCGCAACGAGATGCTAAAAACCCACCACACACCGTGGAACCATAACACACGAATCTAACACAAGGATCATATCTCAACATAACTTCGATGCGATGCGCGACTCCATCCAAACACTGCTCCTCATGAAGTACCTCAAGTCACAATGCTCAAAGCACATTACCATAACCATATAGAATCAGACAATACAATGCCACTCAAACCCATAAGAACATAACAGATACGCCCTAAATCACGCAAGACCCAATTACTCATCTCCCTCAAATTCCGCTATAAGATTACAATAGAGTCGCACCAGGTGTGCCCAAAACCAACGAATCACAACTCCTCGCGGCATAGAAGGGAAATTCATAAATCATTTCAGAACACGAACAAGCTTAGCAACAACCTAATAACATGTCCTTCAACAATAACATTATAGAGCACATCAATCCAACTTGGTGTAAAATCCACATCCCTAATTGGGCCTACCAATGGACCCCTAAATCGACTCTGCTATCCACAACTAGATCAATAACCCCTCGAAAGCCTACAATAACTGAGTCACAATACACCTCATCACTTAACTAGCTTTGGCCACCGTCTCACAGTCCACAACTATGAAACAATCTGCTTCTGAGAACTCCCAGTCTCCAAATTCATAGAACACAGGTACCACCATATCTGATCCCGACTCCACCACCAGAATGTCTAAACACATCTCTCATACACGAACATTCCCCGAGTAATACTTCTATAATTCTTCCGTGCCACATACAAAAATTCGAATATCTGCAGTCAACCAACAAGGAGAGTGCCGCAGAACCAATGAAATCTCCATAAATCAAACACTTCGCCCTTCCCGAAATGAATACTCTCGTCAGGACACCCAAATATTAACATTATACTTAGTCATCTAAAGTTGTCTATGCTGCGTACAAATTTCATGACCTTTCGTTTCGAAACTGAATTGTGACTTTGCACCTGCAATTCTCGATACTACACAGCACACCGTACCCATGCTATCATATGAAAAGAATATAAAAATCTCAAAACTAACTCCGAGTCGCAAGGAACTACATGCTCGATTAGCCAATAACTTTCCATTTGATTATCCCGAAAAAATCACAATACACAACGTGATCCACACACCAGTAGGAAATATACATATCAAACCATAGTGGAAACCATCAAGAACTTCCCAAAATCTATTTATACTTAACCAACCCGTCAAGACTGAATATCTCAATCTCGACCAAGCTACGCATGTCTCCAAAACTCAAGGGCATTGCCACGAATCGCACGTAGAACCTTACCACATCATAAGCACCCAAAATATCGATCTCACTTATTACCATGCCGATCCAACCTATTATCAAGTTGTCCTATTTCTCTGATTCACTCTTGAATTACCTTCAAATTAATCATTCTCCTTACCATAATACCAAAATCCTCAACCACAACTCGTCACGTGAGATTATAGCACAAACCACATAGCCCTAAGGCTCATAAGCCGATGAATGTTCTCTTAAGCACCCCAAAAGTACCACAAGTCAAACACTTACTCCAAGGAAACTTTCTATGAATTTAAGCTATTCTTTCGCTTTCCTGATACCGAAATGTAGAATCCCTAAGGATGTAGAAATGCCCCAAGTCTCGACACCCTCTAATGTGAATCTCAATTTCTAGCTGAATACACATCCTGAAGATTCCCAATTGCCACACATAATCCTTGAGTCCATTCCATTCTCGAGAGTCGTTTACTCTACTCAAATCCCAGTTAAAACGACCAAGCAGACCGAACGAACTACGCCCCCAATTAGTACACCAACACCTAAGGACGCAATCCACACTTCTAAGCAACCAAGCAAATTACTACCCTGCACACACTACACCCTTTACAAATACAACTCAACCATTCAATAAAACCCATTTACCCGTAAAGTATATTATAACCTATATTCAAAGATTTCCATTACTCAAGTCATTCTCAAACTCCATCTCTGCAGGTCATAACTGATTCACCAATATACCTCGAAGCGAAACCAATGCAACACATAATCGTACAACCAACTTATCATTAGCAGACTCCCCCACTTAGCTCAAAGCCAAACATTAAGACAAATAATAACTCACAATGCCCATGCGCTATCACTGCCACAATCGCAATGAGATTCAACTAAATTCTTCATAAGCTCATATAACACAAATCAAATAATATCTTGAATCATCTGCAAATCTCGCATCCACCATTGTAATGGTCATGCCAAATTCCACAAGCGATGTAAACTCAAATTGCAGCATATATCATCTACTAGTAAAAGAGAACTTGCTATAAAACAACATAAGGATCACATAACCTTAGGACACCCCGCAGGAGATAATCCTGCTTGCTTAGCCTCAAACTGATATCTCTCTATACCCTTCCAAAATCATAGCTATTACGCAATCACTTTACCCCCCTGCATCAAAACACAACTAATGCCTACCCTTGAGGTATCACAATACGCGGTATAAGAACCTGAAGCTGATGGCAGAACTAACACTAGAGCTATGGTTAAAGCGAATCTTGAGCTTCTGAAAGCTCTCTCCACACTCGTCCGACCACCTGGATACCCTCACTGAACACCACGTGCCCCAAGAATGCTACTGAATTGAGCCAAAATTCACACTTGGAGAACTTTGCATAAAGCTTCTCCTCCCTAAATCTCTATAACACCATCCTCAAATGCTAAGTATGCTTCTCCTGGCTACGTGAGTACGCCAGGATGCCATCAATGAATACCATAACGTAGAAGTACAAATACGACTGGAATACACTGTTAATCAAATACATGACGCTACTGGGCATTAGTCAGCCCAAAAGACATCACCAGGAACTCATAACATAACAGGAAGATTCCACTTCCCTCCACAACTAAACTACATGAGAGGTCCTCCAATAAACTCACAACTCGAGGCCATATGACAACTCAAGACAAAAGTTAGACACTAAATAGTTCTTGCTACATCTCCAGCCCATCCTTTTTGTCACAATCAAACAATATGAACACATCTCACCATCGAATCACACTCGCCACATATTCATCCAGCCAAAAAATCCCACCAATAAGGACACAAACGGACATATAAGTCTCAAACACATGCGCTCACACAATCGAAATCTCAGCACTCAAGTCACAGACAAAACGCGGCCTCAAGTCTTCCAAACTGGTCCATTATCAACATGCTAAAATCACATCTCGCACCTCACCCATGGAAATCACAAGTCGTCGATGCACAACTGATACTAAGCACTCACGTGCGCATTCGAATACATGAAAGGAATTCAAAGAGTTACGCTTTTAGCTGAATAAATGGATTCGCACGACAAGAATTCAAGAAAATGAGATTTTTCCTAAGGGTTCCACAGCCTCTCGAAGATAAGTACAAACGTCTCTGTACCGATGCAGGACTCTACTAAACCTACTCATGACCGGTGAGTCCTATGTAACCTAGGATCTGATACCAACTTGTCACGACCTCAAATCTAAACTAGTCGTGATAGCGCCTATCGTGGAACTAGGCTAGCCAATTTAATACTCAAAATGTAAAGAATCTTTCATTTATATCATTACTAAATTGATAATCTATAAAAGTTCCGTTTAATCATTTTTAAGCATTTAGTAATGATATAAATGAAAGATATCCTGAGGGTGTGAAACCCCGGACATCAAAATCATAGGTACGACAATTCATAATGCTTAAAAATCGATTTCAGTAAAATCCTTTGAAATTATATCTTTCAAAAGTTTCCATATAAATTCAATAAAATTTAGTATAAAAATGATAGAAATCATAAATAGCCTATCGAGCAAAACATATTTCATAAACCGTCCCTCGGGCATAACATCACTCAAAATCAGTCACTCAGCATACCTCAAAATCACTCGGAATCAGCCCCTTGGTTAATCCTCACAGTCACTCATGCCTCCTAATCACTCGTCGCTCGGCACTCGACACTCGCACTCAGTAGGTACCTGCGCTCACTAGGGGTGTACAGACTCCGGAAGGGCTCCTACAGCCCAAGCGTTATAACAGTCCATCTCGTGGCATAATCACTCAGGCTCTCGGCCTCTCACATATCATAAACAGTGTAATATGCTGCAACGCGCAACCTGATCCCATAATATCCTCACACATTGGCCCTCGGCCTCACTTAGTCAGAAACTCTCAAAGAGCCACTCGGGCTATCAGTAAAATAGGGTACTCGACCCAAAATATCATTTTATACCTCAAAATAGTGTAAATAAGACTGAGTTTCGAAATCAGTTAAAAATAATATGACTGGGTGTAATCAACACAGTGGGGAATAGCAGTAAGAAGCCCCTAAGGGGTCCAAACATTTGGCACGAGGCCCAAATACGACATTCAGCCCAAAATATAGTAATAATCCTTAAAACATAAAATATCATATGATTTGTAATCAAATACGCAACTTATTAGTTGCTACGGGACGGACCAAGTCACAATCCCCCAACAGTGTACGTCACACACTCGTCATCTAGCATGTACGCCACTCCAAAACAGTGATACAATGTGAAGTCTGGGGTTTCACACCCTCAGGACAAGATTTACAGTCATTACTTACCTCAAACCGGACAAAAACTCTAGCCCGTGATGCTCTTGCCCCTCGATTCGGCCTCCAAATGCTCTGAATCTATCCAAAATCAGTATATTATCATCAATATACGCTAAAGGAATGAATCCCATATGAAAATTATCAAACTAAACCAAAAATCCCAAACTTGATAAAACCCGACCCTGGGCCCACATCACGAAATCCGACAAAATTCACAAAATTAGGAAACTCATTCACTCACGAGTCCAACCATTCAAATCCGACTCCAATTCGATGTTCAAAACTCAAAAATTCATTTTATGAAGTTTCTAAAAAATTCTCCAAATTTCTACGCCAAAGTACTAATCAAATGATGAAATCATTGATATATTCATGTATATTAACCAAATCCGAGTTAGAATCACTTACCCCAATGTATTTCTTGAAAGACCCTCGAAATATCGCCACAAACCGAGCTCCCTAGGTCCAAAATGTGAAATAATGCCCTAAATCCCGTTTATATAGTGAATGTTGTGATCTCCATTGCGCTGACAGCGAAATTCTAGCCGCTGCAGCGGAACCAACCTCCGCGGACGTGAAATATTAGCGATCGCGTTTTTGGAGGCTGCAGTGACATGCTTCAGTATGTTGGCCATAAATGTATCTAACGATGTCCAAATTACGATATCTTTAGCTTTCTGGAAACTAGACACGATGGGCTACAACTTTTGTTTCTGTATCATCTCGAAATTCCTTCTAGATCAAAAGATATAGGCTCCCGAAGTCACACCAGTGAATCTGCACATCATGCCCTGTAGCGCCTCAACGCCCCAAATTGTGCCCTCAGCGGAAATTATTCCGCCCCAATGGAATTTCCTCCGCCCAACAGAATTTTCATTCGCGCTCAGCGAACAATAAGCACCAGAATCATGCCTGAGTTCCGGTAATGCACAGACTCGCTCAAAACTCACCCGAAACACACCTGAGGCCCTCGGGACCTCAACCAAACATGCCAACACATACCATAACCTCATTCAAACTTAATCGAGCCTTCGAACCACTCAACACAACGCTAAAACACCAAATCAACCTCGGATTCAAGCCTAAGAACTTAGAAACTTCCAAATTGCCAACGATGCTGAAACTACCCAAACCACGTACGAATTACCTGAAAATTTGCACACATATCCAAAATGGTACTACAAACCTGTTGCAACTTTCGGAATTCCATTACGACCCTTATAGATAATTTTTCACTGCCGACCGAAAATCGCCAAAAATCCAATTTTGGCGATTCAAATCTAATTCTACTCCGGACCTACGAACAACATTCCGAACACACTCCTAAATTCTAAATTACCTATAGAAGCTCTCCGAGCCATAAACACCACATTCCGAGATCATTTACCTATAAGTCAACTTCTGGTTGAATTTTTCAACTATTAAGTCAACTTAAGAGACTAAGTGTCTCATTTCTCTCTACAACCACTCCGAACCCGAGCCAACCGACCCAACACAACATAATAGATCTGAGACACATATAATGAAGCAAAAATGGGGGAAACAAGGCTAAAACTCTCGGAACGACTGATCGGGTCGTTACAGTTAGAGCGTTTGGGGGTGCGGGGCGAGACGGGGAGGGTGCAAATTACTTCTTTAAGAAATCAGGCGGGGCGGATATTTAAATCTTTTGAGATAAAGACTTGAAACTATGTTCTCTCTCCCGTCTCGACGTCAATCACGAACTCACACTGACACAACTATAAAGTTGAATATTGTTATGAAACAATATAAGAAGAAGAAGAAGAGTATTGCAGAGAAAAGTAGAGAGGGAGAATTCTTATTGATCAGAGATGATTTACAATGGAATAAGATCCCTCTATTTATTGGGAAAGAGTGACTTAGCCACAAAGTAAAATCCTTAAGATCTCTCTAAAATATAGACATTCACCTTAAATAGAATTCTATTTATAACACTCCCTCTTGAATGTCTATTCAACAAATAATGCACCTCGATGATTCAATCTTCCATCATTTCAGAGCCGACGCCTCCCTTTCTGCCTTTCTATCTATACTTCCCATCCCAGCAAATTATGGAACAAGCAACGGCTTTCGCGCGAAAAAGTTTTTTTGCTGGGTCTCGCTTCTGAAACAGAACCGGCGCTCTGAACGTTTAGAGTTCTTGGTAAACTCCACCATAGTAGGAGAAAGCACTTCGAGCGAGTTCATGCTATGTGGATGAGGCAGCGAGTTGAATATGAGAGAAGGCCACAGGTGGAAGCAACCGATGCTTTGATCATTCAATTGACTCCTTGCTGCCAGTCCGTGCTTGCTGTCATGCTGGCAAAAGCAGGGGTTTCGTTAAAACCTTAACTAAAATAAAACTCAGTGGGAAAAAAAATTCTAGAAAAAAAAAAAGAGTACACATATCTAACAATACGCCTTTTGGTTGTCTCGTTAAAAACCTTGCAAAGAAAACCTAGTGGGACAAAACCTTGTAAGTAAAAAAGAGTACAACGCGTATTAACTCCCCCTGATGAGAGCATCAATTCACATCTTTGAGCCTTCGCATCCCAATCTTGTGCACTAGCTTCTTGGAGGATGACATCGGTAGAGATTTGATGAATAAATCATCCATATTAACTTCAATGAATATGCTGCACCTTGAAAATCCTCGATATCACATTATCATGCTTATAGTTATAGCAAGATACATATGTGCACAAATTGCACTTAGGATGTAGTACTTCATGACCAAAAATTCTATATTCTTTTGTGAAATATCCTTCAGGGATTGTCATATAAGTTAAGTCATATAAGCCATATGAATGGACTTTAGATGCATATCAAGTTTTTATGTCATGCTAGACATATAAGATATATAAAGGCGATTGCCCACACCATTGACTTTATACTTTCAAGTGTTTGAACTGCAAGTCCAAGACTACATGTCTTTCATATGAAACCAATTCTATTTGACTTTTGTCTCTTTCATTTGGCTAATATATTTGTGTCTGTATTCGATGGACTTAAGATCCTCATCTATACTTAGTGCTATGATAGATGTCGTCAACAAACATTTTATATCGGTTCCAATATTTTTTTTCATAAAGACATAATATAGATATCTCTTCATTAATATATTCAGGTACCTGAATCTCTCCTGAGATTTTATGAAGTGTTATGTCATGCGATCTTCTAGATCACTTGCCTCCCTTATTATGATCATTTTGATCATTTTCTCATCTTCTTTATCAAGAAATTTATTGAACCGATTTGTCTATACACTTTAAGTGTACCATAGACTTTGTCCTTCTAGGACTTAATATGCATTTGCAATGAGAATATAGTTACTTTCTTTGGGTCAGCAAATGCGTCTAGCATGCTTTGCAATATATTGCAAATGAATCTTTTTATGACCTTCAAGTTGATATTATCTTATTCGAGGATCTGGATGTACAAATGATAATTCTTTCCACGTAACTTTTTCTCAATTGTTTATCTTGTCTCCCCCTCATGTTAGAAAAACTAACTTGCTTCCTCAACTTTGGGAACCCATCTTTGTGCGTTATGATGTTAATCAAAATATACACTGCACATCAGTAATAATAAGATGGAATTATTTGGTTCATGACCCTGAACCAGTTGTGAGGGGAGAATATAATATACTTTCATATATAACGTATATCAAACTGATATAGATAAGTTTATTCTCAAAAGCAATAGTTTAACTATTAAGTGAAGGCACTCATTAAATCATTTTGCTAAACAAAACCAACTTATCAAGATGAGCTATCTTGAATAGAAAATCTAGAAATTATGCTCGAAATTAAATTCTTGAGCAAGTTACCTCGCAAACAGCAGGTTGCGGGTTAATAATAATTGCACATGTAACCATCTCATAGATGCATCTTATGTGGTATACATGGAAGATGAATGAGCCCATATTCACCATTGATATTTTCAGCATTCATGGGACTCAATCCCAATTTTAGTTGGTATTAATTAATGAGAACAAGCAACATAAGAGAATTCGTAAAGAACTTTCTAGTTCTTTAATATTTACCCATGTGAATTCTCTTTCATTTTTGCACATCATACTTAAATTATATGGCTAAACCAATTATGCCAACTGAATAAATCATCAATATTGATAAAGTTCAGGTTTACACTATGACTTGTGCAATTATCAATAAACTCCAATTTATTATGATATGGGTTTTTATATCAATAAACATCCACTTTATTGTGGTATTCTTTTATTTGTGTAGTACAAACTAGAGAATAAAGCGGGTAACTTTTCACATACATATTACCCCGCTACAAGTTGTAGTAATAGAAGAAATTAAATTTTTCCTTTATTTATAATCTCAGTATAACCAATCGCTTTCGCGAATACTTTAGAAACTCAATTAAGTTTCTTTGAGACTTACTACAATACAATGTCGTATTGATAATCAATTTTATTCCTCCAAAAGAGTAATAATTGTCTCTTCCAGAGCTCTTAATTAATTTGGTACTACCACATATTAATCAACATCCATATGGTGATATCTCTTTTAAAGAGAAAGTTATACCATTATGGTCATGGTCAAATTTATATGCAAGATCTATTTCTTGCATTACTGTTATCCTTTAGTAATCACACTGCCAAAATATTTTGGCGTACAATAGGTACGTGACCAATAACCATTCATGCCACAATAATGACATTACTTTCTTATATCATCTCAAACCTCCTTCTAGAGGTGAGTGTGGTATATTCACTACCACTAGCACGTTCATATTCTTCCAAGAGTGAATATGTATTCATAAATCAGATGTTGTCTCATTCGCATCATGAATTGACCATAAACATCAATATGTGCTTTACAAAATCTCATTTCATATCAATGACAAATATTACTTCACATAGTGAAAAACTATTTTGAGAATGACGACGAGTGAAAAACTATTTTGAGAATGATGATGATTATAATTTCGTCTAATGTCATGTCCACATCCATTGATACATTTACGGTAATAATTTTGTCTTCTTTCAGACTTATCACATATTGCTATCAAATTCTTTTAAGGGGAATGAGAATGAAGCAAATTCAATGGGACGACTTTCTACCTTTTTCGCCCACAATCATACATGAATTTGATCATGGCAAGCATAGAAATTTTACCACTTTGGGTGGTTATAATTTCTTTCAAACTTCATTAGAGTTAGAATCAAAATTTATCGTCTTTGCTTGTATTTAAAATCAAATTATAGAATAAAAGAGAAAAATACGGTAAAATAATTACCTTATATACGTAATTTAATCATGAAGGAAGTTCATGGAACAATTGACAATCACGATGCCAATCCCAAAACTTGTACTTAATTGGTTAGAGTTTTGTGCTGATAATGTGTTATGAAACAATATAAGAAGAAGAAGAGTATTGCAGAGAAAGGTAGAGAGGGAGAATTGTCACGACCCGAAATCCCACCGTCGGGACCGTGATGGCGTCTAACGTTGAACCCGCTAGACAAGCCAACGTTCCGGTTAATATAACTTATTTCCTTATTATTAGGCATTTAAAAGAAAAGCGATAAGCGAGAACAAGTTTAAATAAGGAAGCTATGAAATGCAACAACTTAAGTATTTGATATTACAAAATCCTTAGTAACACCCCAAAACTAGTATCACAAATCCACGGACTGTCTAAGAATGCTAAAAACAACGGTCTGATTGAGTAAATACAATTGTCTAAGAACTACAAGAAAAAGACAGAAAATGAGATATGATAGGAGGAGACGCCAAGGCCTGCGGACGCCTGCAAGACTACCTCAGTGTCGCATGTGGATTGAAGGATACTCCCTCGATCAGTGCCCACTGGGTCCGGTACCGTAATTTACACAACATAAAGAAGTGCAGGTGTAACATCAGTACAACTGGCACCATGTACTGAGTAAGTGTCGAGCCTAACCTCGGCGAAGTAGTGACGAGGCTAGGACACGACAAGTAATATCACCTGTGCAGTTCACATAAAATATAACTGGAAATAACAACAGGAAGTAAGCAGTTAAGTACAATAACGGGGAAAAACATGCTGGGGAAAGAGGTAGCAATTACTGAAATGACAGAACGAAGCAACCGTTTAAATATCAAAATAACAACGAGAATTAACAACACGAAATAAACAAGTGGAAATTAAACAGCACGACATGTCCCCTCGTGCTAAAGTATCATAAACACGACACAGAATGTCCCCTCGTGCATAAACCATCATAATCACGGTACAAAATTTCTCCTCGTGCATAACATCATCAACACGGCACAGAATGTCCCCTCGTGCATAAATATCAATCACACGGCACAGAATGTCCCCTCGTGGATAAATAAACATAACACGGTACGAAATGTCTCCTCGTACATAAATAACATAAACAGGGTACCGAATGTCCCCTCATACATAAATAAACATAAACACGGTACGGAATGTCTCATCGTACATAAATAACATAAACACGGTACGGAATGTCCCCTCGTACATAAATAACATAAACATGGTACGGAATGTCCCCTCGTACATAAATAACATAAACATGGTACGGAATGTCCCCTCGTACATAAATAACATAAACATGATACGGAATGTCCCCTCGTACATAAATAAACATAAACACGGTACAGAATGTTTCCTCGTACATAAATAACATAAACATGGTACGGAATGTCCCCTCGTACATAAATAACATAAACATGATACGGAATGTCCCCTCGTACATAAATAAACATAAACACGGTACAGAATGTTTCCTCGTACATAAATAACATAAATATGGTACGGGATATCCCCTCGTACATAAATAACATAAAAACAATAATTGACAGGAAAATCAACAGTAAGAAAACTTAAATGCACGTGAATAATAAACAAGAGTAATATCGTCCCAGCAAGTGACACAACTATAACCAAACCTACACAGATATATAACTTACCAACATATTCCTCAATCGAACAATTACTCAACAGTACTCACAACTGAAAATTTCCATCAAATGAATAACTACTAAATGATATCAAATCCATAAACACAGTAAACTTCAATGAAAACAACATAATTACTCATATTCGACTCACGGTCATGCTTGACACCAACGTATAGGTACTCGTCACCTCACCTATACGTTGAACATGGAATAAACACGTAGCAATTAGGACTCAATACCTATTCCCTCAGCTAAGGCCAAACACTTACCTCGACTCCAAGAATCCAAATCAAGCCTCTAGCACCGCTTTTTCTTTCGAACTCGACCCCAAATCAATCGTATCTAGAAATAATTGACTCAATAACATCAATAAATGCTAAACAATTCAATTCAAATGCTTAATTATAGAATTCCCAACATTCTTCCCAAAAATCTAAAGACCCCGGGCCCGCTTGGTCGAAACACGAGGTTCGGACCAAAACCCAATCACCCATTCACCCACAAGCCCGAATATACAATTTATTTTGAAAATCGACCCCAAAACGAGGTCAAGTTCCCAAATACTCAAAAAGCCCTAATTATACCCAAATTCCTAATTTTCTACCTTAAATCCCATGTTTTTAGGCCTATAATCTAATAAATGTTGATGAAAATGAAAGAAAACGAGGTTAGGATTACATACCCAAGAGGTTATGGTGAGGGAGTTCTTCAAAATTCGCCCAAGGAAGTGTGGAGAAGAAGAAGGTTGTGAAAAATGGCAAAATCCCGTATAAGTGTTCGGTTTGTGGCTTTTAAAATAACTAGGCAATTTTACTCTCCGCGTTCGCGGGCCCAGACCGCGTTCGCGAAGGGTTGGTTCCACAGACCTATGCGTTCGCGGTTGTGGCGCCGCGTTCGCACAGGGTCCTATGTTGTGTGTTCGCGACCTCCCCGATGCGTTCGCATAGCAGTTTCTAGATTACCCCTCCGCGTTCGCACCCTTATGGGTGCGATCGTATAAGCTTAGACCTACCCTGACCCCCAGACCCCACACAACCCTGTGCGTTCGCACTCCCTTGAGTGCGTTCGCATAGGATAATTACCTGGACACCAGCAACAACAATCACATACCAGAATGTTACCAAGTTTTGCACTTCGACACCTATCTGAAACTCATCCGAGTCCTCGGGGCTCAAAACCAATTATGCACACAACTTCAAAAACATCCTACGCATAGGACATACACTACCAAACGCATGTGTTTTTATCGATTCGGTTTTGTCGGTTTTTCGATTATTTATCGAGTTTTTTCTTAAACATGGGACATACACTACCAAACGCATATTCCGGCGACTACATTTTCAACATAACACTATCAAATCAATTGCTCTATGAGAAATTTATCATTTACCAAGATATATTGATGATAATTGAATAAAATAGTGATAAATAATTTAAGAACTCAATTAAAAATCGATTTATTTTTAGCATGAAATAAAAAAATTTATACTTAGCGAAAGAAAATTACCAATCAAACTAGAATGTAAAGACAAAGAATTAGATTATTAAATAGCAAAGAACTAGACTAAAAATATCAATGACTAATATATACCATAAAATGTAGAAACTTTATATAAAAAATATGCATATATATATATATATATATATATATATAGGTGTAATAATAAATTTAAATAGTTACTTTTATAGTCGGTTTGGTTCGGGTTTTTTCGGTTATTTTTTATTGAAACCAAAACCAAACCAAATTTGATAGGTTTTTAAAATTCAAAACCAAAACCAAACCAAACCTAAAATGTATCGTTTTTTGCTAAATTCATTTTATTTGTGTTTTTGTTACTATTGTTTCCACGCGCGTATCACAAATCTAAACCAAATCAATCCAACATTACATCTATATAAGTTCAAAATATTTTATACATAAAAGCATTTATTGCAATGCAATCTATAAATAATTTTTAATTTTTTCATAGTTCTCTATTTTAACGTATTATTTTAATCTTGGACGTCGAATGTTTGATCGATCCAATATGTTTTATAGCTCATAAGTCTTAGTAATTCAAACCCAAAACGAAACCAAATCGATATTAATACTAACAAAAGAAATTTCAGTCAATACTAGAAATGACAATAATATTGGATATCTATTTTTTTTATTAGCCGTGTAATTAATATTTAGTAGTACTTATTAATAGTTGTACTTATTTTAGCATGACTTAGTAGTTTTAAATTATGTTCATTTGCATTATGGCTTATTAATTAGCAAAATTTATTTTATGCGATTTCACTATCTTCATAGTCGAATATTTTAGTATAATGTCATGACTCATCACACATTATTTTGGTGTTGTTTTAATAAAATATGTGTATTATCTCGATCTAACTTATATTTAAGTTAATTGGAATTGAAACGTATAGGTTTTACAACTTGATAATAATTTAATAAAATAATTGTGTTACAAGATTTTGCTTAGTATCAAGACTTATTGATACATCTAAGTCCAAAATTCCAAAAGTTCCAAGTCATAAGCTTTGTAGAAGTGATCTTGGAAAAGTCACACTTTGAATGAGATAAGCTTTTTAGTACTTAGTATAATATGATTAGAAAAAATAAGGTTACTTTTTTTAGTAGTATTGTATGGTTAGAAAATTATTATCTTGTCCCTTTCTATTTCTCCTTCGTGGACACCGCGTGATAATCCCATATTTCCACGGCAAATTGATTTTGATATTATAGATGGTCGTGTGGAAAGCATACAGATTCGCATGAACTCAATAAGTTTTTTTTAGATTTTATGTATATGTAATAAAATATTTATAAATATTTAACTATTATTATATATTACGTTGAGATCATTGAGGATTTAAATCTTATATCGAAAAAGAGCAAAGAACAAACCTATTTAATAAAATTATGCGAAGACACTGTTTTAGAGCTGTATATCAACAACGAAACCTTCCATTCATTCTTATAGGTCAAATACACAACCAAGTACCAACTCCGTTGAATTTCCGTCTCCCTTATTTTACTTTTCTATAAAGGAAAATCAACTAAAGTAGATGGAAAAAAAAAGTAGTTGAATTTAGTAAAATTAGATTCTATGAAAAGTTGTTGTATTTACTGCTTTGGATCTATGTGATATCAACAAAATTTATATGACTAAAGAAAATTTAAAATACAATGATATCACTCCCTCTGTTTCAAATTAAATGACGTACTTTCATTTTTAGTTTATTCCAAATAAATGATAAATTTTTAAATTTGGAAATAATTCAACTTTAAACTCTTTATTTTACTCAATTTACGTTAAATGGGAAGCTTTTATAACGACACAAATATCATGGTCCCACAAAGCTTTTACCTCTTAAGCTTTTAAGATGCCAAGTTTTAAAAATCTTTTTTTTTTAAATTTCGTACCGAATCATCTAAATTGAAACGAATAAAATATTATTTTAAGGAATAATGAATAAATAATGTCTTAGGTACCTTAACATAAAAAAAGCAGGATTTAGGGTTGAGCACATATATCGTCTCATTGATTTGACAAGTCATATTTGGATGTGATAGGTTATTAGTTTGTCAGTTTCACGATGTTGACATTTGTGTTTAGCTTTGTTAGATAAGAAGCTCTTTTTCGAATTTTTATTTTTCACGCTTTATTTACCAGCCTTAGAGAAAAGGAAGATGATGAAATATTTTAATTAAAGTTAGTTGAGTTACTTGGCTTGACCAAGTCAATGAAATATTTTAGCTTAAATTTTGTTGTCTCTTGCGCAAATTGGAGCATAGCACTAAGATGGCTTGACCAAGTCTTTGATTTTGAAATTACCCGGCAATATGGTTTTTGCCTCAGAGATCAGATCCTTGATTATTCCCAGTTATAAGAAGATTATCTACATACACTAACATGATTACTAGTTTTGTCTCTTACTTCTGTGTGAACAAAGAGTAATCAAAGTGACTCTGCATAAAACCTAAAGTGAGTAGTGCCTCTGTTAGATTTAGGTTCAATTGTCTTGAAGCTTGCTTTAGTCCATACATGAATTTATTCAGCCTGCGAACTTTCTCCCCCTGGTGGGAAATCCCTGAGGTAAACACATATAGACCTCTTCAGCGACGTCTTCTTGAAGAAATGCATTATAAACATCCATCTAATATATATTCCAGTTGTTTGTTGCTGCCAAAGCTAGAACCACTCTTACTGTCGCCATCTTGACTACATGAGAGAATGTTTCCTGGTAATCCAGACCTTCTATTTGATTGTATCCTTGGCTACTAGTCGTTCCTTGTATCTTTCGATCTCCCCATTGGCCTTATACTTTATCTTGAACACCCACTTACATCCAATAGGAGCCTTCCCTCTTAGTAAGTCTACCAAAGTCCAAGTCTCATTTTCCTTGAATGCATTCAGTTCTTGAGTCATAACATCAATCTATTTGGGGTCTGATGCAGCTTCCTCATAGTTCACAAGCTCCCTAATGCTGGTAATATTGGACAAATAAGACTGGTACTTAGCTGGTACTCCTGCATGGCTCAAATGGCTTTGCATTGGATACTTGCAAAGTTGCTTGCTAGCTGATTTTATTGATGAATCATTACAGACATAATCATACATCCACACAGGCTCTTTAGCAGTCTTAGCTGATTTCCTGAGCTGGTTTTCTACTGGAGCAGACGTGTCTTGTTCTAAAGGGAGTAGTTGTTGAGTCTGTATGTCTTCAAGGGACAGGGAATGTGGTGATGAAGGTTGTGCATCTACAACATGGTTATCTGCAACAGTGGCGAAGCCACATGTTGTAAAGGGTGGTCAACTGACCACCCTTCGTCGAAAAATTATACTGTGTACGTAGGTAAAATATTATATTTCAGAGGTATATAACACATATTGAACACCCTTTGCCGGAAAAAAAATTCACTTCTTTTAAATTTGAACACCCTTGAAAATTTTTCTAGCTTCTCTACTGATCTGCAACAGGTGGTGCTGCTGAAAAAGATATGTCATCATCTGGTGATCCTGCTGGTTCTGGGACATCTGCATTGTGAGGTGGCATTGCATCAGTAATGGCTGGAGAGTCTAACACACCATTAGGAAAGAGCTATAACTTCCCTTTCTTAAGTAACTGGAATGGGAAGATATGTTCCATAAACTGGACATCCCTGCTGACAAGAAAGAATTAGTTAAAATGTGATACAACTTGTAACCCTTCTGGGATGATGAGTATCCCATCAACACAACTCTAGTTGATCTAGCTGCAAACTTGTCTCATTTTCCTACTTTCTTAGCAAAACATAACCCTATGGTTCTCATATGCTGTAGAGATGGTGTTCTCCCATAAAACACCTCAAAGGATGACTTTCCTGATAAAACTGATAGAGGCAGTTTGTTTATCACATAAACATCTGCCTGTACACATTCCCTCCAAAACTTGAGAGGCAAAAAATCTTGCAATCTGATGGCTCTAGCCACTTCCAGTATGTGCCTTTGCTTTCTTTCCGCTACTGCATTTTGCTGTGGGGTGTGGACAGAAGAACTTTGGTGGATTATTCCATAAGACTGAAACAAACCATTGTATTCAGAATTTAAAAATTCAAATCCATTATCACTCCTCAATATTTTCACAGTCACATCAAATTGAGTCTTTATTAAGGCAAGAAATTGCCGCAAACATACAACCACATCACTCTTGAGCCTCAGCAAGTAAATCCATGTCATTCTACTACAGTCATCTACTATAGTAAGAAACAATCTATGTCCACTATGTGTTTGTACTCTATATGGACCCAGACATCCACATGAATCAACTGAAAAGGTTTACTTGATCTGTTTGTCTGCCTTATCTAGCCAAAGGACAGATTGTGCATTCCTTTATTCCATCACTACTAGCTTTGAACTTTATGTTTGGAATCTGTTTCACCACTCTATCTGGAGCATTCCCAAGCCTTCCATGCCATACTTTCAAATCTTCCTCTTGCATAAAATAATCCCGAAGGTGTACAATCGTAGCCCTGGCTTCAAGTTTCTGATGCTGCAAGTTGTACAAACCCTCCAACTCCGTACCAATCCCCTTCACCTTCCCACTGTGAAGGCCCTGCATTATCCAAAAATTAGGATAAAAGGATATAAAGCATCTAAAGTCCCTTGTAAGCTTGGACACATATATCAAGTTATATTTAAAGTTTGGAATATACAGAACATTATTAACAACATTGTTTTCACCATTTCTACTCTCTCCAGTACATTCAACATCAAGTGAGGTCCCATCAGGTAAGTATACCTTTGGTGCATTGCCTAAACTAACTGTGTTTATCTTGTCAAGAAGCTCTCTAGTGTAAACCATATAATTGGTTGCACCAGAGTCTACTATCCAATTCTCATTTTAACTGTTTCATCTATGACATAAGACTTTGTTGTACCTGCAAACCCTTTTGTGTTTTCACATATGTCCTAATTGATCAACTTCAAGATTTGATCATACTGCTTCTTACTGAACATGATTGGCACTCCTTGTTCTAGATTGGCAGTAGGTGTGTTCATCATATGTTGTCCTTCTTGTGAAGCTGCATTGGCTACCTGTTTTGTTGTCCCTCTTGTGTAGTTGCATTAGCCATAGGTCTTTGAGGAAAACCTGTTGCTTTCTTACTCATTTTGAAGTCAATTAGGTGTCCATGTAGTTTGAAGAAGGTATCTATTGTATGACATTTATAGTTTCAGTAGTCACAGAACAGATTCCCCTCTCCTGGGCTTATAGTTATTTTTCGAGTTCATTCCTTTGTTAGTGAACAATGTTGTTCCATATGTTATGTATACATCCCAGGAAAACTTCCCTAAAGATCTTTGGCTTTCTTCAGAGACTATCATAGAATAAGCTTTGTTGACTGTGAGCACCAGACTCATCATCAAAATCTGGCTTCTAGGTTGGTCGTACGTCTCATTCAGTCCCATTAGGAACTACAACAACCTTTGGTACTCAAAATGTTCAAAATAGTTCTTAGATTATGGGCAATCACACCCAGGGCAAGGCATCATATTCCTCCCAAAGGTCTGTCAATTTAGAGAAATATGCAGACACTAAGGAAATTCCCTGCGACAATGTAGCAATTTCTTTGTGCAAGAAGAAGATGCGAGATACATCGACTTTATCATACTTATCCTTCAAATTTGTCCAGACTTTGTGAGCACTATATTTATACACAATTCCACTGAGTAACTCCTTGCTCGCAGCATTCATAATCTATGATAAAACTATCGCATTACATTTCTCCCAAAGTTCATGCAAGGATCGATCAAATTTGTCCTTAGTACATCGGCCATCAACAAAACCTAGCTTACTCTTACCAATCAGACCTATTTTCATAGATCTACTCCACAATGCATAATTTTCGGTCCCAGTCAGTTGAATAGAAATCAAGGAACTACCTGGAGTGTCGGAAGGCTGTAGATATAAAGGATGGTGATGATCTATGGTCGTTCCTGTGCTCGTTCTAGTTGAAGTTTCTTCTCCAATAGCCATTGCTGACATATTCAATTGAATTAACTCTTCGCTTCAATGAATTACAGACTCGCTAATTGCAAATCGAAAAAAAATACCTAGGTTAATCGATCGATAAAAGCTCGAACAATCAGCAACAGAATAGCTCTGCAAAAACAGAGTAGATCAATCACATAGAGCATGTATCTAGCTCCCATGATCTGATACCATGATGAATTTCAGATATTAGCTCGATTGAAAAGAGAGAAGAGAAATGAACGAGAAGGTTCTAGAACAAAGGCTCCATCGGAGAGCAAAAGAGCTGAAAATTATTCTTTCAAATCTAATTGAATACAATGACATGTGTCTAATATATATATATAATATGACTAACAGCTAGGCTAATCAATCTTACTGCTTCTGCTAATTCTCTAATAACCAATCCCATAATTAGTTATAACTAACTTCCTAACTAACCCCACTGACTCATGTGACAATCACGTGATGTTCCTCTCTTCAATACTCTCCCTCAAGCTAGGTGGTGCAAATAGATTGAGCACTCCTAGATTGTTCATCAAGTACTCGTGTTGTGATCTCCCAGTGTCTTTGTGAACAAATCTGCTTCTTGATCCTTAGACATCATATACTTGGTTTTGACAATCCCTTGTTGAATCCTTTCTCTGATGAAGTATAGGTATATCTCTATGTGCTTTGTACGCTCATGAAATATGGGATTCGCAACAATTTGAATTGTTGCTTTGCTGTCACAGTGCAGCTCCACCGACAGTTCAACTTCTGCACCCAATTCTTTACAAAGTCCTGTCAACCGCAAGATTTCTGCAACTCCTAATACTCATGTATTCTTCCTCTGCTGAGCTTCTTGAGATTGTGCATCGTTTCTTGGATTTTCATGACACTAATAGATTTCTCGATTTCATCACATATCCTGTTACTAGTCTCCTAGAAACTAGGCATGATACCCATCAACATCACAAAAGGTTGTAAGCTTTGTGGAATGTTTAGAGCTCATTAACAACCCTAGTCCTACCTGAAGAACCTTTGATATATCTAATAACCCTGGCTGCATATTCCATGTGAGACTTCTTCCGGCAGTGTATGAATTGACTTAGTACGTGAACTACATAACATATATCTGGTCTAGTCATGGTGAGATACAATAGCTTCCCATCTAACCTCTGATATGGTCCTGAGTCTGCCAACTTCTCATCTTCTTTCTAGTTCATATGCTGATCATACTCCACAATGGCGAATCTCTGGTTGCATTCCATTGGCGTGGTCACTGGTTTTGACCCTGCTAATCCAAGTTTAGCAATTAACTCCATTGAAAACATTCTTTGATTCATCAGTATTCCTTATTTAGACCTTGCTATCTCAATCCCAAGGAAGAACTTCAATTCCCTCAAGCCTTTGATTTTAAAATTACCCTACAATATGGCTTTTGCCTCACAGATCAGTCTTTGATCATTCCCAGTTATGAGAAGATCATTTACATACACTAAGATGATTAATAGTTTTGTCCCTTGCTTCTTTGTGAACAAAGAGTAATCAAAGTGACTCTGCACAAAACCTGAACTGAGTAGTGCATCTGTTAGTTTTAGGTTCCATTGCCTTGAAGCTTGCTTTAGACCATACATGGAATTATGCAGCCTGCAAACTTTCTCCCTCTTGCTGGGAAATTCCTGAGGTAAACACATATAGACCTCTTCAATGAGGTCTCCTTTTAGAAATACATTATAAACATCCATCTAATGTAGGTTCCAGTTGTTTTCTACTACCAAAGCTAGAACCACTCTTACTGTCACCATCTTGACTATAGGAGAGAATGTTTCCTGGTAATCTACACCTTCTATTTGATTTGTATCCTTTGGGTACTAGTCGTGCCTTGTATCTTTCAATCTCCCCATTGGCTTATACTTTATCTTGAACACCCACTTACATCCAATAGGAGTCTTCCCTGTTGGTAAGTCTATCAAAGTCCAAGTTTCATTTTCCTTGAGTGCATCCAGTTCTTGAGTCATAGAATCAATCCATTTGGGATCTGATGCAACTTCCTTATAGTTCGCAAGCTCCCAGATGCTTGTAATTTTGGACAAATAAGACGGGTACTTAGATGATACTCTTGCATGGCTTAAATAGCTTTGCATTGGATACGTGCAAAGCTGCTTGCTAGCTGATTTTGTTGATGAAACATTGCAGACATAATCCTGCATCCACACAGGATCTTTAGCAACCTTAGCTGATTTTCGGAGCTGGTTTTCGACAGGAGCAGATGTGTCTTGTCTAACAACCAATACCATAATTAGTTATAACTAACTTTCTAACTAACCCCACTGACTCACGTGACAGTCACATGCTACTTCCCTCTTCAATATTGTTGTCATTCCCGGATACACTAGCTGCACTACCCGCCTCATTTTCATTAAACCTGAACTTCTCCCTTGAAGCGATGTTGCCGGTTCGTTGCATTGTTTGATTTGCAGGCACTGTGTGATGAACTCAAACTCCTATGTGATGACCCGATAGGTCATCTCGTGTTTTGAAACCTAATTTTGTGATTTAAAACCTTAAATTTTATGTTTTATCCTTTCTCAATTTGCGTGCACAGTCCTGACTTTTTCTTGGAAAGTTTTTATGTTGAAAACTAATGAAAATTTACCTAAAAACTTCATTTAGGTTGACTTCGATCAATATTTTTGGTGAATGGACGCGGATTCCTGTTTTGATGGTTCTGGTGGGCCGTATCATGATTTTAGACTTAAGCGTGTGTTCAGAATCGAAACCAAAAGTCCCTAGACCGAGATATTGGACTTTATCAAAATTTGATAGTTAAATGTTAAATGAATTTGAAATGTTTGATCAAAGTTTGACTTTTTGGATAACGGGTCTGTATTTTGGTTCCAAAACCTGGTATAGGTCCAATACCATATTTATGACTTATATGTGAAATTTGGTGAGAAACGGAGTTGGTTTGACGTGATTCAGACGTCCGGTTGTGAAAATAGAAATTTCAAAGCTTTCTTGAAAATCTCATTGATTTGGTGTTCAATTTGTAGTTTTAGGTGTTATTTTGGCGATTTGATCGTGCGAGCAAGTTCGTATATATTTTTAGATTAGGGTTCATTTTTGGCTTAGAGCCCCGAGAACTCGGGTGAGTTTCGGATAGGCTGCTGAGTGAATTGGACTTAGATATTTTAGTTGGTGTGCATCATACCTGCAGGTCTCGCATTTGCGATATCTGGCTCGCAAATGTGAGCCTCGCAATTGCGAAGAATCCATCGCATTTGCGAGCAGTTATTTGTGAAGCCTGGGTCGCAAATGCGACATCTGCAGCTGAAGAAATAGGACTTAGACGGGATTTTTGATTCATTTCCCAAATTTTGAAAACCTAAAACACAAGAGGTTATTTTCCAAAGAACTTTTCTTCCCCAAATCATCGGTAATTGATCTTAAACTAATTTTTTTCAATCTTTCACTACTTTTTCCTAAGATTCAACCTAAAATCTAAAGTTATCATGGTGGAAGGGATTTTTTGGGTAAAAACTAGGGATTTGATAAATTGGGGATTTAGACCTCAAATTGAGGTCGGATTCCAATACCAATTATATAACCGGGCTTGGGGTGAATGGATAATCGGATTTTGGTCCGAATTTCGGGTTTGGACCAAGCGGGCCCCGGTGTTGACTTTGTTTACTTTTTTAAAAGTGGCCTAAATTGAATTCTTCACAATCGTGGGTAGTTCCTAAGGCTTTATTTGAATTGTTTGGTTGGTAATTTTCTAGATCCATTGGTTCAAAGTCTTGTTTGAAGAGAAAAGATGTGATTGAGCTTTGAGTTTGGCCATTGGAGCGAGGTAAGTGTCGTGATTAACCTTAGCTTGAGGGATTAAGACTTAATTATTTATTTGCTACATGTTTAAACGTTGGGTACCACGTATAGGTGAGGTGAGGTGACGAGCACCTATGCGTTGTTGTCAGGTTATAACATGTGTGTGGGTCTTATTCTTGTAGTTGTTGCGTTCCTTGATCATATTATTCATGCTTAGCCTAGTTAATTGTGATGTTGATCATTCTTATCATGTTTACGGACTTTGGTATTTATCGAGCGTTGATTCAAGTTGAGGTCGGTATTGTAGAAGTAAATGGTGAAGTAAGATTTGATCTTGTTGTTTCTGTCTCCCTGCTGTTATTGTTCATTGTTTTAGTGTGGGAGAGTGTTAATGCGCGAAGGGTGATGCTGTGATATTTTTGTTGACTTTATGTAAGATTGAGAGTGTTAATGCACGAAGGGTGATGGTGCGCCAAATTATGAGTATAATGCACGAGGGTGATGTCATGTCATTTTATGAGAGTTAATGCACGAAAGGTGATGCCGTCCCATTTCTATTAATTTCATGGTGAGGATGAGAGTAAAAACACAAAGGGTGATGCCGTGCACTTTTCCTTTGTCGTGTTCATTTGTTCTTGTTGATTCATAGTGTATAACTGCTCAAGTTATCTTTCTGTTGTAGTTCTTTATCTTGTATTTCCCCCATAGCATGTTTCCCCCTTATAATATTACCTGTTTAGTTCTTTATTGTTATTTGCATATACATCGTTAAACTGTACAGGTTTGATTGTAGGTGTCTTGTCTTAGCCTCGTCACTACTTCGTCGAGGTTAGGCTCGACACTTACCAATACATTGGGTCGGTTGTACTGATACTGCACTCTGCACTTTCTGTGCAGATTTTGGTACCGGCTCTAGTTGACCGAGAGTTTAGCTGTTGGACCCGCTATCCGGAGACTCAAGGTAGATCTTCGGCGTTCAAAGACCTTGAGGTCCCCGTCTATCTTTTCTATTTTACTGTTTCTTTCATTCAAACAATTGTAATTTCAGACTTGTACTAGTAGTAAATTCTAGAATGCTCGAGAATTGTGACACCAGATCCGAGTAGTGTTAAACGATGAAGTTATTATAATAGTCAGCATTCTTTATAGCTTAATTACTGTTAATTACTTAATTGTATTAGAATTGATTTAATCATTCTCTAACGTGTCTTGCCTAGCAAGTGGAATGTTAGACGTCATCACGGCCCCGTCGGTAGAAATTACGGATCGTGATATCCTTCAGTGGCGTTATTAGAAGTAACCGAAAGTGTCTGTTTCAACTCCGTCATTATCCGATCTTGTCTTTGAGAGATAGATTCATAATTTTCCTTTGTTGGGCTCTCAAAACTTTTACCGTTTCAACAACATATTCATCATCTATCATCGGGAGTTGGACTTCCAATCTTTGAAATAGGAAAAGCCGCAAGCACCACTAAACCCAGTCATCGGTTGAACATTAGTAGGGACTTGAGAGGAGAAAACTATAAAAGACAAGAAATCGTTTTTGTCAAAAGTAGCAGAAATTTGTCGGTGCAAATTGTGAGAAGCCAAAAAGTCACATGTAGTAGTGACGTTTGTTTGGTCGTCACTCAGCACAATCGCCAGTCACGCTGAAAACCAAAAGGGAATTCTAATTACTCAAAAAAATAAATGAAATGGAAAACAGAAAAGAAGAAACAGTCCTTTTGTCAGAGTAGTCAAGGTTTGGTAATTTATACTCGTATAAATTCGACATCAATTCCTCCAACCTTAAACTTTCCATTTCCATTTCCTCATAACTCTACCAGTCTCCCAATCTTAATTCGCCATTTATAATTCTCTCCAAAAAAGAAGAAGGAAAAAACAGATATTCAATTTCTGAGTTGGTGGGGGAATTTGTACTTTGATGGCGGCCGGCTTCAGTCCTAGGGTTGCTGGTACTCCTGTAGTTCACTTAACTGATGCCGAGAAAGAGGAGACTTGCGAAAATGGTGAGCTCACTCTTCTCTTTCATCTATCAGTTGAGATGAAGATCAAACATTTCAAGCTCGGAGGCTACCTTCATCGCTCCTTGAATCTCCAGGGATTTGTAAAAGTGATAGAATTGGGTTTTAATTGGTACGCTGCTAAGTTCAAAAACCAAATTGATTATGACATTGCTCTTGGAACAAGTCCCCTGTGGGTCTTCCGTCGCTATCAGATCGAGTTTTATCGATGGGTGTCGAATTTCCAACCATTTCTTCTTGACGAAGATATCATCCAAGGACGCGTGCAACAAATCCCCCCTGAGTACTGCACGGACCGTCTGCTATCTAAAATTGCGGTTACTGCTTGCGCATCTCTGGAATGCCGGGTCCTTATGGTTGATAGTAAGTCTTCTCGCTTTTTTTTTCAATCGATCGGTACAAATTCATGTTCGCGTCTCCCGTTGCAAATTCAAATAGCATGTGGTGGTCCGCTTGTGGGATTGTCTTATTCTCCAGTACAACAATGCTACAATTGTGGTGGATTTGGACACCTCTCGACGAATTGTAGGGGAAACAGGACTACCTCCCCTAGCCCGGTTCCAACTCATGCTCAAGTCCGTCGTCCATTCCGTCATCGTCCCCTGCACCCACAACCAGTCCCGACGGCTGATCCTCGGGAATCAGAAACTCGTCCCCTGCACCCACAACCAGTCCCGATGGCTGATCCTCGGGTTTCAGAAACTCGTCCCCTGCACCCACAACCAAATCCTCCAGAAACTCATCTTGACAACACGAACCTTCCAGAAACTCATCTTGACAACACGAATCCTCCAGAAACTCATGAAGAAACCACTCCGATGGCCCCGAGATCAATTCCGGAGATTGAAATGCCCCCTAAGGGTGCTATCAATGTTGAGATGGGCAGAGAAAGCAAGCCAATAGTGTACACCCTTCTCGAGGAGGTATCCGAAATCAACGTGACAGTGAACGTCACTCCATTGAATGACCAAAAAGGAAACCAACGGAGGTTAACCATTGATCCTCGCACTGACACTGCCGCCCCCAACTGCACCAAGAGAGTGATTTACACAAGCATTGACGGTGTTGAGGATCAGGATGCAATTCGCATGCTACTTGATAAATTCAGGGCAGGCGATATTTCAGTGGCGATTGTACTTGATAAATCCTCTGTTCTACTCATAAACGATGGAATTGTCAGGTACCTCGGTTTTTCAGCTTCTCACCGTGCAGAGATGACGTTCCCAAGTTTCGGATCAGATGGCTCCGCAGGTAATTGCTTGATAATGTGGAAGAGGGAAGAAGTTCGTGTTGATGTTTCCGCTATGAATACAGAACGTCATCTAAAATTTAGTGCCTTGTGGGTGGTTGGTGAATCCGATGAAGAAGATTCAGATGGACTGTCTCATGATTTTACTACTACTGGTGGAGAAGAGGGAACAAGTGATAACTCTGATTCTAGTGAATCCTCTTCAAATAGAGACACAGATTCAGAAGTATCCTCTTTGTATTATACTGCTCGAGAAGAACTTTCAAATGAATCCAACGATGAATCACCACCTCTTTCTCCTAATAGTGACATTAATTTATCTCCTTATTATGGCGATGTAGAATCAGATTCCGAGGGAACATCTTTTTTCTCTGTTTCTGGAGGAGAAAGTTCATTTGAATCCTCTACTGTCTCTTCAAATAGAGACACAAATTCGGAGGAATCTTGGTCGTCTTCCACTGATGCAGAAGAAATTTCATATGGATCCTCCGCCCCTAGTATAAGTTTGGAAGAAGGTGATGATTCTTTTTCCTAATGTTGACTGGTGGAGGTCCGCAAATACTCAAGTCCCTAACCAATTCAATAGAGATGACAGTTGGAGTTAAAGTCATCAAGTTGGATTCTTGTATGGTACTTCCCATACTCGTCTCTTAAATTTCATTATAGAGCTATTTGATGTGTTATTTTGTTGAGTATATAGTTCATTAATGTCAACTGTATAGGTTTTAGTATAGTATATTTTATGTAGTTGATATCATGGAAGTTTTGAAGGCAATAGAACAAGAATTTCTTTACCATTATCTTCCTCTTTATGATATATTGATTTCTCTTATTTCTCAATAGCTGGTTGGTGATGATCTGCTGTACTTTGACCGTACATTCCCTGTGTGCGTGTTTGGTTAGGCTATACATCCCATAATTAGTAAGAAAAACGTTATATTATTGTGAAAAGGAAATAGAAATCGTTATAATACCCAAGTTCATTTCGCAAGCATAGTCAGTCTCACGCCAGATAAGAACGAATGTGATAGGTAAAAGGCTAAGAAGGGTAGTGTAAAAATAGTAAAATTATGATGAAGGATACACTCGTACCAACACTAATTCACTGGATATAGAGTAAAAATAGTAAGAATATGATGAAGGATGTGATCATACCAACACTAATTCAATGGATCCAGTCAGAACTTTGAAGGTAAACATGTTTGAGGATAGTAGGATGTTTACCCACCACACCAAGAAGTCCTCCTGTTGCATCCCTTGTTTGAGCTGCCACCAACTAGTTAGTAATGAGACCTACGATTGATCCCAAAACTGATAAACATGACATACTGCATTACTAAGATTGAAAATGTATCTGTACCATATCAGAGTTTAAAGCTAATACCAAATTAACTAAGACAATGTAGTGTATCAAGTAAAGCAAATGCATAGTATGACCTAAAACGAGTTCCCATAACAGAGCAGTATATACACACTTATTACAACAATAGAGCATGATAAAGTGGAAATGTGGAACCCTACGGACACAGAAAAATCATTCTAGGGTTGTCACACATAAAATAAAGAAGTGTGCATGTTGATCAGCATCTTAATAAAGTAGAGTGAGGGAGAACTCAAGTCTAGGCTAAATAACGAATAAATAATGTGACATTATTTGAGTACAAAAAAATAAAATAATACCTAATAGCTAGTGAGTGAAATAACTACTAAGGAACATTGATCGCTTTGTTAGGCTTGTTGTAAGTGACCTTTAAGCCAAAAGCCATAAGTCAGGAATTCTAGCTTTTGGCTTATTTTTGTCAATTTAGCTTAAAAACAAGTGCTTAAAAGCACTTTTTTTACTTTATCCAAACACTACAAAATGGCTTAAAAGTTATTTTGGCTTAAAAGCACTTAAAATAAGCCAATCCAAATGGGCTCTTATCACATGTACGTAAGTAATGCGTTTTAGTTATGAGTTGGTATGCTTGTAGCAGGTCCGTCGGTGGCATTGCTTGTGGCGAGCAGTCAGCTGTTGGCAGAGGAAGGTGGTGCTCTGTGCGTGTAGTGTCACAAGGTGCTGCCTGCATGGTGCTTGTTCCGCTGTGCGAGCAGTCAGCTGTTGGCAAGGGAAGGTGGTGCGCTGTGTGTAGTGTCACAAGGTGCTGCCTGCATGGTGCTTGTTCCACTGTGCGGCCGTTGTGGGCTGTTCGTTCATCATCATAACTGACACCGACTTGCTTGGGATTGAGGCGTTGCTGTTGTTGTAGTAGTAGTACTTGTGGAATATATTGTGTTACTAAAACACATTAGACTGGCCCAGATCTTTACTGACTTCTACTCTTTCTGTGAGGTCTTTGCACTTCAAAAAATATGCTCAACCAGGTCAGACTGCTGAGTCTCAATCTTCCCCATTAATTGGCTTACAACTCAAAAATTAAATAACTCCTGCATAACACCAAGGCTCTAAGATTTAATTGAGAATAGTTGCCATACAACTGGAATAGAGAAGCACTATCTACTCGGTGGGAAGACAGGAGAAAACTTAGGACATCATCTAACAGGGAATAATTATCAAAATAAGTGCAGCTGGGAATACAAAATATCATACCATGACAAAAGATCTCTGTTGCATGTCAAATATTTGGAAGTGAAGTTGCACATATGTCCAAATCACCACTCTGATCTGAAACTACAAGCATTTCCAGAAATCTTGTTATGCCTGAGACAATAACTTCTCTCTGAAATATAATGAGCTATTGCATTGCCTTGTCAGAACAGTAATATCTCCTGAGAAACACAATGATTTCCTCTTTACTAGTCAAAATTCACGCCCTCCGAAGCTGAGGCAAGTTACGCCACGCTCGACAAAGCGCAACATGAGCTTGTCCGCCTCTTCTACTCTGCCATCTTGCATCAATCTATCCTTCACCTTGTCACAGAGCTTTAAGTCAGGTATCAGATTCCGGTTGAACATTCGACAAGCCACCTTATATGATGAAAGAGGGTTCCTTTCCTTTAAATAGCTCTCCATAAGAATGTGGCAGGTATTTGCATCAACTCTTGAAGCTGTCCTCAGGACGTTTCCCAATAGCTTATAAGCCTCGTCCGCGTATCCGAAACCACAAAGTTTTTCAATAACCTGATTATAAGCAGTCTTACACCCCTGTCTTGAAAGCATCTTCTCCAGTAATTTCACCAGATCATCAACCCTACATTGCTGACAAAATCGGTGGATGACCGTACGATACGTCACAGCAGTGGGAAGCACACCCCTATGAAGCATTTTATTGGCTAGATCAATAGCCTCTTCTATTCTTCCTTGCTTTGCCAATCCGTCTATTAGTGTTGTATATGTGACAGCATCAGGATGTTTGTTAATCAAGTACATGTCATCAAGGACCGAGAGAGCAGCATCCAATTCATTCTTTTGACAGAAACCATGAATTAAAGTGGTGAAATTCACCACATTAACAGCACATCCTTTCTTGAAACATTCTTCCATAAAGTTCTTTGCTTCATCTGCTCTGCCTTCTTGACAAAGGGATTGAATTAGCAGGTTAATTTCAACAGGGGTAGGGAAATAGCCCTTTGCAATCATTTCCCTACCCATATCACAGGCTTCAGACAGTTTCCCTTCCCTGCGATAGCCATGCATTAACACGCTAAACGTAATAGCATTCGGTCTCCACCACGACTCCTCACACATGCTCATCATCTCTCTTGCCTCCACAGACCTTCCACTCCGGCAAAGCCCATTTAATAGGGCAGTATATGATACAGCGTTTGGCTTGCAACCGTGCTTGTACATATGTTGAAGTAACTTTTTAGCTTGATCAATTTTCCCTACAAGACAAAACCCATTCAGAACTGCAGTGTAAGTAACCACATCAGGATTACATCCTTTAGCAATCATTTCATTGACCAGTTCCTTTGCCTTATCTATTCTTCCGTCTTTACAGAAGGAGTTTACCACAGCACTGTAACCCACTTTATCCACTTGGAATCCTCTTTCTTCAGCTTCCCTTAAGAATCCCATCGCTTCATCAGCATGACCGTGCTTCGAAAGCATATGTATAATTGTATTATAAGTAACCTGGTCAGGCAATAAGTTACTATCTTTATCCATTTTCTCCACCAACTCTTTCACTTTATCGGTTTGTTTCTGCGTGCAAAAGAATGAAATCATCGTATAATAACTAACTTTATCAGGGTAACAGCCCTTATACGGCATTTCAGCCATCAGCTCTAATGCATCTTCAACTCGATGCACATCACAATAACCTTTGATTAAACAATTGTACGTAACAACATTCGGTGTTATCCCAACTAGTTGCATCCGCTCAAGAAACCTCAATGCTTTCTCAATTTTATTCCCCTTCACCAAAACATAAATTGCAGTGTTGCATATAGATAAATCAGGCTCAATTCCTGCTCTTTGCATCACATTCAGGATCTGCATTGCTTTCCTTAAATGTCCAGCTCGACTAAAAGAAACCATCACAGAACCAAAATCTTCAGGTCTCCGTGGAATTCTTCTACGCGCCATCAGCTTAAGAATGCGCTTAGCTCCCTGACACAACTTTGTCCTACTTAGAAGTTGAAGCATCACATAATAAACAATAGGATCATGTCGATAACGCCATTGCCGGTCCGCCCAATAAAAGAATTTCAAAGCGACCCTTTCGTCGGATTGAGACCTTAGCACAACACAAATTTGCTGGGGCTTCATACTTCTTAGCAAACGCCTCAATTCAATCTCAAGCTTCGGAGTCCAGCACGACTGACGTTCAATTAATCTACATGTTTCCTTAATGAAAGGGTGTCTCATTTCATCTTCAACCCCTTCAATTCTTTCAGAAATTCTAACATTCTCTGCCCGATTCATTTGCCTTTTACTTTTACCAAATGAATCCAAAACCTTAAAATCATCATCAATACAGTCCAAACCACCTCCTCCATCTTCACTTTCTGACTCTTCAAACTCATCAACATTATCAAACCTACAACTACTAGCAGTTTCTTTAAAGCTGCACTCTTTTCCATTTTCATCACAAGAAGTATCAGAAAAGCTCAAATCTTTACATTCTTTAGAACCCAATTCTTCTTTTACAAAATACCCATCTCCAGTATCATCACAGTGATCATTTTTCAAATACAAATTAGGGTTTAAGTTGAGTCTAGGGCTATCACTTCTAGATGAACAAGAAGAAAAAAATGCAATAACTCCATTATAAGCAAATGGGTCTCCACCAAAATGGATTCTTGATTCAGAAGTTGCAATTTTTCCAGAAAATTCAACACAAACACGATGATTAGATGAACCAAACCACAGAATCTTGAAATTTTTTCTATGCCTGGGAAAGGTTCCTCCAATTCTTGTGCATATATTTAACTTCAGCAACATTTTAGTGAATTCAGTGAGATTCTAGAAGACCAGTTCTATTAAGCAATAAGAAGTTTGAAACGAGTTGCAATTGCTTACTAGTGAGTTCTATTGCTATGGACGGGAACCAGTTCTGCGAAAAGTTTGCAGCTTGACAGAGGCCTATGTCAAGCTTGAATGAGCCGGCCGGGGCATCCTAGTACATATATGCCGGCCCTTTGTGTGCTTGGGCGGATCTATCAGCAAATGTTAAAGAAAAAATAGGAAATAATAGCCGGAAATATATATATATATATATATATCT